>JBCNJP010000302.1:26500-55500 GCA_039602395.1 Deinandra increscens subsp. villosa | reverse complement strand
AAATTTTGTTTCCTATCAATTATTAACCAAACTCAGTTTTGAAACTTGCAGAGGATGCGCAATGATTTTATAAAGTTACTGGAATCAACCAAACGAATGAACAATCAAGAGTTGATGCTCAATTTCAGTTCCAAACTTAACAGTTTGACTTTGTAAAAGTCAAAATCGAACCAAATTCTTCAAATTCAAGCAGATTTTGATCAAAAAATGGTGTAGAATCACGCCTGGAGTTGCTCTGATACCAATTGAAAACTCATAGAGCGTCGGATCTAGTGATTTGTACACCGAAATTGTACCGAAAGATGATCGAAAGTGAAGAACAAGAACATGTAAATAATCACTCGTTTATAGCTCGAATCGATCGATGATTACATGATTTAAACTCGTATACAGCATCTAAACATGATTCTAGACTCATAACGCTCAAAGAAACGAAAACGAAAACTCCTCCCCTAAAATTGAATCTCCGAGAAAACGGTTATGGAGGCTTCTTTGAGTCCGAACTCCAAAACACAGATATATATGGATCCAATTTGTGAAAGCCGAACTTGAGGTTCGGCGTCCCTTCGGTTGCAGTTCGGAGGGTTTACTTCGTTGGCTTTTGTTTGTTTATTTTCCTGCACATATCTATCTCATATTTATGAGATAACATATCTCACATCATAGTCCCTCAAGTATTAGCAAACTACACAAACTACCCTCTAACTTTGATTTAACTATTCTAACTCAATCAACTAACGGAACTAACTGATATACACACGACACACATATTTTGCACTAACAGCCCCCCTTGCCACACCTTTCGCAGCTCAAATTCTTTCTACAAGCACCAGCATGATGCTTCCCACACTTGTTACACAACGGCAGGTTACCTTTGTAGTTGCCTTGCCCATTGCCACCCTGGCGGTAGTTACCAGTTTTGTTCCCGGACCTCTTGCTTTGACCTTGGGAGTTATAAGATCTCCCAGTGCTGTTTCCAACACTCTGATTGTTCATTGAGTTCTCAGGAGCTTCATCATCAGCTTTTCTTTTGCCACTTAAGGCAGTCTTCTCAGTGGCTTTCGCAGGTAGAGTACCTTTCTCGACCTCTTGATCAGTAAGTTTGTGAGCCAAACGGATGGCTTGTTGCACGGTTGCGGGGTTGCTGGCGGTCACCAAACTCTTGATTTGAGGCGCGAGGCCTTCCAGATAACGCTCAATGCGTTTGAATTCGGCATCGACCATTGCGGGGCACAAGACCTCGTACTCATGATATCGTGCAGTGTACTGTTCGACTTCAGACCCAATCATTTTCAGATTCAAGAATTCGCCTTCTAGCTTCTTCACTTGGTCACGAGGGCAGTACTCATCCATAATCAGATCCTTAAATGCTGCCCACTGCATGTTATTAGCCGCGTCTAGCCCAATCATTTGAATTTCAGCGTTCCACCAGGAGAGTGCAGCTCCTTCAAAGGTACCAGTAGCAAACTTCACCTTGCTTTCAGCTGGGCAATTACACATGGAGAAAACCTTTTCAGATTTCTCAATCCATCTGAGGAGTCCTACAGCTCCTTCTTCGCCGGAAAATGTCATCGGCTTGCAGTCCATGAAGGACTTGAACGTGCAGTGGTGGTGGTTTCCTGATGCATAAATAGTTCGGGTTTTAAAATTAAACAGGTCAAAATATGATCGCTTTGTGCCTTAACCGGCATAGTAGTTACCCTGTGCGGCATATGCAGCTTGGACGGCTGCCACCGCGGCTTGCACGCGTTCAGTAATCATTGCTTGCAGCTGTGCAGGCGTCATGTTTATATTGCCTCTTCCGTTTCCTCTTCCAGACATCTTGCTGAACAGTTAAAGTAGCCAGTGTTCAGTCACAGTTATACTTTATACATATCTCATAATATGTATATTAGCCATTTTCCCGTTATCCCTCTATTAGTCCAGAAAAATTTTGTGCATATTGGAGGCGTCGTCGGAGAACGTCGTATGTCGTAGGTAGCTATCGTCGAGAGTCGCTTTCTCATAAAAGTCACCGTCGGCGTAGTCATCGTAGTAGAAATCAGGACGTAACGCGTAGCATCGTTTCGTTGTCGCTTTCCCCCAGCATAGTGCGCGCATCAGCGTTCGCGTTTCGTATTCGTGTGAAAATTTTCCTTAAGGTTTTCCGTTAGACTTCCTAGACACGGTCTATATATATATTTATATATATATATATACATACATACGTACTAAGCTTTTACTTACACAGCAGAGCGAGTATCCCAGGTTGGCACGTAAAAATTTTTGGTTTTGGGAATTTGTTTGTTCGTTTGTAACTAAGGTTTCAAGTTGCAGTTTCCAAATCGTTTTCAAAATTGATTCCAGTTCTCTGCAACTTATGGCTCTGATACCAATCTGTCACACCCCCAAATTAGCCACTAACGGAGTTTATACCGTTAAGGGGTGCGAGCAAACCAGGATCCACAACCATTAGTTACAAATACTAAATGAATCAGAGTTAGTTCAAAATCAGTTATAAAGTAAAGTCTCAAATACAACGCAGCGGAATAAAATATCGTCTTAGCACTAACCACGTGCTTTACATAAACATTGTATTAAATTCCCAATTAGTTCAATTAAAATAAAAGTCTTCACGCGCCATGCCAACCCGCTCCGGATACTCCTTAGCGATCTGCAAAAGTTTAAACCACGCAAGTGTCAACCTAACGGCTGGTGAGTTCACAGTGGGCTTGTCATGCATTGGCCCGGTTTCATAATTATAATTTGTCTCAAGGTATACTTACATAGTATTCGTTTGTGGAAAACAATGCAAAATGTTATGTCTTGGTTTATAAAGGAATTGTCTGTGACCTACGTCATCGGGTATGTACTAGTTTTGTATAGTTAAAGTGCTCAACCGATATCGCGGGTAGCTAATCTGTTGTTCCATGCACTAAGGAAGTTTGCACCAAAGCTGACTATGAATTATTGTAGTGGCCGAGCCATCTAGTACTGCGGACCTACGTCATCGCGGATTTGCCTCCCCCGTGTCCTCTCGGGATCACGGTCAGATAGCCTGATATTGTACCTCCGTGCACTCCCCGTGCCACGGGGCGGAGTTTGTCAAACTCCAGTAGATCTACCCAACATCCCCTCGCTTTACAATTAATGGTACAATTTAGTTGAGGACTTTTAAGTTTTCAAGGCATCCTTAGAAATCATGTGATATCATGTGGTTTAGACTTTAACCTACGCTAGCCATATTAAAACGGTTTTCGTTTCAGAAATAGTTTGTTAAGTTTCACAAGTGTTTCCCATAAAACACTTCAAGTTCATCCAATGGGTGCCGAGCACTCCGAGTTTTCACGTTCATCAGGGAGGTGCCTCGCACTCTCGAGTTTGTCAGCATTGTTTTACTTTTAGGTATCTGGTGTGACCCAAGCGGGTTCACGATAATCGGGTTAGTGACACTCACCTTTGGTTGCACTGCTACACTTGCTAATATTCCAAGTATGCTTAATGAAGACCTATGAACACGTTTAGGTCTTAAGTATTAGTTTTGTGTCTAGTCTTTACTTAACGTCGCTATGACCCATAACATAGCACGTTGGAACTTATGACTCGACATACAGACACACGACACCAATGGTTGATCATAAACAAGGGTTCATACATATCAGAAATCAAAGCATGTATCATCATGGCATAATCATGTACGTCATGGCATAACATTCAAGCAAATTGTATAAGTTTAGATTTCTGGTCTCAGTTTCGCCAGCAGTTTCGCTAGGCAGTTTCGCTGGGTGCACGGGCAGCACTTTCGCTAGGCAATGCCCGGTGACACAGTTTCGCTAGGCTAGTTTCGCCCGAAACTGCTGACGCAGTTTCGCTAGCCTAGTTTCGCAGGGAAACTGGTTTGAACTTTCGTTCAGGTATTTCGCTCGGTAGTTTCGTTCGAGCTGGTCGGGTCAGTTTCGCTAGCGACACTATAGTTTCGCTCGACAGTGTCGCTGAATGAACAAGTAAATTCGCTGGACAATTTCGCCCAGAGAACACACAGTTTCGCTGGTCGCGAAAAACATACGGATTTGCCTAAAAATCAACCTAACAGCTTCTGATCTTACATGCAATTCATTATTTAGCATACATAAGCATTTACCAACATAAATCAGCAAGCTTTAACACCTTAAACATGCATTTTGTCATCAAATCACCCGAAATACATATAAAACCCTAAAATGGCTAAAATAGCATAAATCTCTATCATGGCTGGATTTCATACGCAAAGTTGCTAACTTTATGATAGATCTAGCATTCCTAAGTATTATCTCAGAAGCATACAAGTTTTCATGAAGGTTTGATCACGCTTTAAGAAGAAAACACATGGAAAAGCATAAAACATAGTTTTTGGGACTCACGTTTGATGTCAAGAATCGATAGATGAGATGAGATGATGGCCTAGAGGCTGAGATCTTGGTCCTTGGGTGACTTTCTCGGCTGACCAGGTTCCAGAGGTGTGTGTGTGTGTTTTGGAGAGAATGGTTCAACAAAATGAGGCAACTAGGGCTTTATGTTATTATATATCAGGGCCTAGTTTCGCTGGCAGTTTCGCTGGCCAGGCGAAACTGGCTCTGATCGCAAGTGAGCCACCAAGCTGCCGGGCGACATTATAGTTTCGCCCGGTAGTTTCGCTGGTTACCCAAAGTGGTCAGTTTTCACATAATCAAGGATTTACAATTCGTCATGCTATTCATAATATTAAATCATGCATTTAAATCACATTGCACATAATGACATCAATAAATGGACACATAACACATATGGGCGGGTTCGGTGATCAACCAAAGGACGTGGACGTATTCGGCCTAGTTAAGCATTAGTTACTAAGTTAACACTTATAACGTAACTAACGGAGTTTGTCTAACGGAAGTTAACCTTCGAATTCCCGGATGTCACAACAACAATGGTCAGAACCGTAACAACAATGAAGCTCCCAGAGGAAATGGTAATGGGAACTGCTATGAATGTGGTGCTCAAGGCCACATTAAGAGAGACTGCCCGCAGTTGAGAAGACAGGGAAATGGAAATCAGGGAAACAATGGTGGGAATGGTAATGGCGGAGGAAATGACAACGGGAATGGTAACGGCAGGGGAAGAGCTTTTGTTATGGGGCAAGGAGAAGCTCGCAACGACGCCAACGTGATTAACTGTAAATTTATGCTAAATGGTGTCTTTGCCACTGTATTATTTGATTCTGGTGCTGAAAGAAGTTTTATTTCCACTAAGTTTGCTAAGCTAATTAATGCTAAACCGATTGACTTAGATGCTAAATATATGGTAGAATTAGCGAATGGTAAACTTCATGATACGACTCAGATAGTTAAGGACTGTAAGTTAGAACTAGCTGGCCATACGTTAGGAATCGACCTTATGCCTTTCCCGATTGGTAGTTTTGATGTCATAGTAGGAATGGATTGGTTATCTGAAAACCGAGCTGAAATTCTATGTCAAGAAAAAGTGATTCGTATTCCACTCCAAGAAGGTGAAGTGTTAACAGTTCAAGGTGAAAAAGGTGGAACAGTCACTGGTATTATCTCGTTTCTTAAAGCTCAAAAGTGTCTTCGTAAAGGACACATCGCAGTCCTTGCAAACGTCACCGACACGACACTTCCCGAGCGCAGAATCAACGACTACCCGATAGTCCGCGACTTCCAAGACGTATTTCCTCATGATTTGCCTGGTTTGCCTCCATTTCGACAAGTAGAGTTTGGAATCGACTTAGCTCCCGGAGCGGCTCCGATTGCGCGCGCACCGTACCGTTTAGCAGTAAGCGAACTCAATGAACTCTCCGCGCAACTTCAAGAGTTACTCGACAAAGGATTTATTTGTCCAAGTTCGTCTCCATGGGGAGCACCGGTATTGTTTGTTAAGAAGAAAGATGGAACGTTCCGAATGTGTATCGACTACCGAGAGCTTAACAAGGTTACGATCAAGAATCGGTACCCACTTCCTCGAATCGACGACCTCTTCGACCAACTGCAAGGTTCGAGCTACTTTTCAAAGATTGATCTACGATCTGGATATCACCAACTTCGTGTTCGTGATGAAGATATCCCCAAGACTGCTTTTAGAACTCGGTATGGTCATTACGAGTTTCTAGTTATGCCGTTTGGGCTAACTAATGCGCCTGCTGTGTTTATGGATCTGATGAATCGGGTGTGCAAGCCGTACCTCGATCAGTTTGTGATAGTCTTCATTGACGATATTTTAATCTACTCCAAGACAAAGGAAGAACACGAGAATCACCTGCGACTTATCTTAGAATTGCTCCGCAAGGAACAGCTTTACGCCAAGTTTTCAAAGTGCGATTTTTGGATTCGCGAAGTCCAGTTCCTTGGACACATTGTTAATAAGAATGGAATTCATGTCAACCCAGCTAAAGTAGAAGCTATCAATAATTGGTCTACTCCGAGAGCACCGACCGAAATCCGACAATTTTTGGGACTTGCCGGATATTACCGAAGATTCATCAAGGGTTTCTCGCAATTAGCTCAACCCTTAACAGCTTTAACGCACAAGGGAGTGCAATATAGATGGGGTGAAAAAGAAGAACACGCATTTCAAACTCTTAAGGACATGTTATGTTCAGCTCCGATTCTCTCGTTACCCGAAGGGGTTGATGACTTCGTGGTTTACTGCGACGCATCCATTCAAGGACTCGGTTGCGTGTTGATGTAACGAGACAAAGTGATTGCCTACGGGTCCAGGCAACTGAAGGTCAATGAGAAGAATTACACAACACATGATTTGGAATTAGGAGCCGTTGTATTTGCACTCAAGATTTGGAGACATTACCTCTACGGAACAAAGTGCACGATATTTACCGACCACAAAAGCTTACAACATATCTTTGAACAAAAGGACCTCAACATGCGACAACGAAGGTGGGTCGAGCTACTAAATGATTATGACCTAGCAATTAGGTATCACCCGGGAAAAGCCAATGTTGGGGCTGACGCCTTAAGTCGAAAAGAGTACGACAAGCTTCGACGAGTACGAGCGCTGCAACTTACCATTCACACGGGACTGCCGGATCGAATCCGCGATGCCCAACAAGAAGCTTTAAAAGAAGAAAACTTCGCAGCTGAAGCACTGTGAGGGGTGGATGGAAACTCCGAAATTAAGTCCGACGGACTCAGATACTACAACGACAGAATTTGGATTCCTCTACCTGGGAATCTCCGTGAGCTCGTGATGGATGAGGCTCACAAATCAAGGTATTCGGTGCACCCTGGATCGGACAAAATGTACCAAGATTTGAAGAACTTGTATTGGTGGCCGAATATGAAAGCCGACATTGCGCGATATGTGGCTAAGTGTTTAACATGCTCAAGAGTTAAGATCGAGTACCAAAAGCCTTCTGGATTATTACAGCAACCAAAGATCCCAGAATGGAAATGGGAGGATATCTCCATGGACTTCGTAACAGGATTACCTCATCGATCGAATCGACCAGATGCGATTTGGGTTATCATTGATCGACTAACCAAATCTGCACACTTTATTCCAATGAGGGAAAATGACAATATGGATAAGTTAACGAAGCTGTATATTGACCGAATTGTGGCACGTTATGGAGTGCCTAAGACCATTATCTCCGACCGAGATCCTCGATTTACTTCCCGACTATGGCAATCTATGCAAGACGCACTGGGAACCAGACTGGATATGAGTACAGCTTATCACCCGCAGACCGATGGTCAGACGGAACGAACTATTCAGACTTTGGAAGACATGCTCCGAGCTTGCGTTCTCGACTTTGGTAGAGATTGGGAGACTCATCTTCCGTTGATGGAGTTCTCCTACAACAACAGTTATCATACGAGCATCGGTGCAACACCTTTTGAAGCTCTTTATGGCAGAAAATGTAGGTCCCCCGTGTGTTGGGCCGAAACGGGTGAGAAAGGACTCACCGGACTGGAAATTATTCATGATACAACTGAACGAATCATTCAAATCAGAAAATGGATAGCCGCAGCACGTGACAGGCAAAAGGGCTATGCCGAAAAACGCCGTAAACCTTTGAAGTTCGAGGTAGGCGACAAGGTACTATTGAAGGTATCTCCGTGGAAAGGAGTGATACGCTTCGGAAAGCGTGGAAAGCTGAATCCTCGCTATATCGGTCCATTTGAAATCATCGGGGAAGTAGGCCCGGTGGCCTACCGATTACCACTCCCTGCAGAACTCGATGGAGTTCACAACGTGTTTCACGTCTCGAATCTGAAGAAATGTCTGGCTGAAGACACTGAAATAATTCCTTTGGAGGAATTGGAAATTGACGAACATTTGAGATTTATCGAGCAACCGGTAGAAATCATGGGACGCGAGGAGAAAGCCCTCAAACGTAGCAAGATTCCGATCGTCAAGGTTCGATGGAACTTAAGGCGTGGACCTGAATACACCTGGGAACGAGAGGATCAAATGAAGAAAAAGTATCCTCACTTGTTCGAGCAATCGTCTACGGAAACTCAAGGTATGATTTAATTTTGGGGACCAAAATTCCTTTAACAGGAGGAGGATGTGGCAACCCTAAAACTTTTGCTTTCTTTCCCTAGCAACTACAGCAACAACGACAGCCGAGGCTGCGAACGCTACAACGTAAGAATAATTTTCGGGACGAAAATTCCATTTACAAGAGGATGATGTGACATCCGAGAATTCCAAGGTTAACTTCCGTTAGACAATCTCCGTTAGTTACGTTATAAGTGTTAACTTAGTAACTAATGCTTAACTAGGCCGAATACGTCCACGACCTTTGGTTGATCACCGAACCCGTCCATATGTGTTATGTGTTTATTTATTTATTGTTATTATGTGCAACGTGTTTAATTAATTAATTTTGAAAATTGTCCCTTTTGGTTGCTAGCGAAACTACCGAGCGAAACTGTAGATTCGCTCGGTAGACAAACTTTCGAATTTACACGAATTCAGAGTCAGTTTCGCTTGGCCAGCGAAACTGCCAGCGAAACTAGCTCCTGACCTATATATTTTATAAAACCCTAATCTTCTCATTTTACTTACATCATTTCTCAAAAACACACACACACTCTCATGAAATCTGGTCAGCCGAGAAACACCACGAGCTGTCGTGATCTCAGCCTCGAGACATCACCCATTCGGAACCTAGATCAAACCGTGAGTCTCCAAAAACCATTTTTATGCCTTTTCTATGTGTTTTCTTAAAAAGCATGCTTAAACCCTCATGGAATGGTCTGATCTTCTAGTATGATGCTTAGGAATGTTAGATCTAACATAAAGTCTGTAACTTTACGTGTGAAATCAAGCCATAATGAAGATTCATGCTAGTTAGGTTAACTTTGTGCTAAAAATGAGCTTTGAGGTGTTTTTTGTGATTTGATGATGAAAACTCATGTTAAAGGTGTTAAATTTGCTTCTGTGATGTTGGTAAATGTTTATGCATGCTAGATATTGAATTACATGATGTATAGAAGCTGTTAGATTGATTTTTGGTCTTAAAAACGAGTTTCTTCGCGACTAGCGAAACTGTGTGTTCTCTGGGCGAAATTATGTAGCGAAACTGTTTGAATATTCATACAGCGATACTATGTAGCGAAACTATAGTGTCGCCGGCGAAACTAAGTAACGAAACTACCGAGCGAAACAACCATAGACCCTGTCCCTGAACGAAAGTTCAAACCAGTTTCGAGCGAAGATATGCTAGCGAAACTGTGTCATCAGTTTCGAGCAAAACTAGCTAGCGAAACTGTGTCATCGGGTATTCCCTAGCGAAAGTGCTGCCCGTGCACATAGCGAAACTGCGTAGCGAAACTGCGTAGCGAAACTGTAGCGAAACTGTGTAGCGAAACTGTACCAGACCAAAACCCAAACTTGTGCAACTTATTTGAATGCTATGCCATGACTTACCTGATTATGCAATAATGAAACATGCTTTGATTGCTGAGTTATGTGAACCCTCGTTTATGATCAACCATCGGTGTCGTGTGTCGGTATGTCGTGTCATAGTTCCAACGTGCTATGTTATGGGCCATAGTGACGTAAGTTAAATATTAGACACAAAACTAATACTTAAGACCTAAACGTGTTCTTAGGTCTTCGTTAAGCAAACAATACTTGGATTATTTAGCAAGTGTAGCAGTGCAACCAAAGGTGAGTGTCACTAACCTGTTTACTGTGAGCCCGTTTGGGACACACCGAATAACTCAATGAAAAACAATGCTGACAACCTTATGAGTGCTATGCACCTCTTTTATGAACTTGAAACCTTATGAGTGCCACGCACCTCTTTGATAAACTTGAAGTGTTTTATGGGAAACACTTGTGAAACTTAAGCAAACTATTTCTTAAACGAAACTGAAAACATTTTGAGATTCATGAGAATCCGCTAAACCGTTTTAATATGGCTAGTGTAGGTTAAAGTCTAAACCACATGATATCACATGATTTCTAAGGATTGCCTTATAACTGAAAAAGTCCTCAACTTAATTGTGCCATTAATTGTAAAGCGAGGGGATGTTGGGTAGATCTACTGGAGTTTGACAAACTCCGCCTCGTGACACTGGAGGTGCACGGAGGTACAATATCAGCCTATCTGACCGTGATCCCGAGAGGACACGGGGGAGGCAAAGCCGCGATGACGTATGTCCGCAAAACAAAATAGATGATGGCGATGCCACTACAATACTTATTAGTCAGCTTTGGTACAAACTTCCTTAGTGCATGGAACAACGGATTAGCTACCCGCGATATCGGTTGAGCACTTTAATTTTACAGAACTAGTACATACCCGATAACGTATGTTACGGACAATACTTTTACTAAATCACGCTACCATGATTATGGACTGGTATATTATCACTGAGCATTGTTTTTCACAAATAAATATTACATAAGTATATGTTGACACTATACGATTATGTGACCGGGCCACTGCGTGACAAGCCCACTGTGAACTCACCAACCGTTAGGTTGACACTTGCGTGGTTTAAACTTTTGCAGGTCGCTGAGGAGTATCCGGAGCGGGTTGGCATGGCACATGAAGACATCTTACTTTTGTTTAAAACAAATTGGGAATTTAAAACAATGATTTTGTAAAGCACGTGGTTAGTGCTAAGACAATATTTTCCGCTGCGTATTTTGAGACTTTGATTTATGACATATGTTTGGACTAACTCTGATTCGTTTAGTATTTGTAACTAATGGTTGTGGTCCTGGTTTGTTCGCACCCCTTAACGGTATAAACTCCGTTAGTGGTTAATTGGGGGTTGTGACAGCAAGAAACCGAATCAGATAAACAAATCAATCAATGAAAATGCTCCAACTTCAGATAATCGACCCGATAATCAAGTTCTATTATTATTCCCCCTTTTCTCTAGATACCTCTGAAAACATCCGATGCGGAAGCGGAAAATGAGATGCAGAGAGTGGAATCGTTCCGCTCAGTTTCGAAGAGAAAACGGTACTAAAATCCTGAAATCAGAAAATCTTTCTAGAAACCGGAAGCCGGATACTAACAGTTGTGAATGATCAATAAATACTGAACTTGTTCCGCGTGACTGGGTTGGATGAAAAAATAAAATGTCAAATCGGTGAAAAACTGAGATCCCGAGCGTAAACACGAAATTTATTCTTAACCGGAGTCTTCATAAATTTTGGGTGAAGAAAACGAGCTCGGAAAAATATTCCGTGAAGATATCTGAGTCAAACGGTGCAATTTGGAATGAATCTGAGAAAACCGTCAATTTTATTCAAGTAACCGGCCTTCCGTTTGACATTTAATGGAATATTCCAATATTTAACTGAGATTCCAGTTAATTCGGTTAGATGACATCAGCGTTGCATCAGTTAAACAACTTGGAGTGAGACATAACGAAACAGTCACAAACTTAACCGAGAAGCGATACCAGTCCGTCAGTGGTCGTTAGCTAACGTAGTCTTGACATCAACAAAAACTAGAAACCCCGTCGAAATATGGTGGAATAAATCCTTGACCAATAATTAATTTTTTCATTCAGAATTCTGTTGGCGGCGTTGTCTCGTTAGTCTCGTAAAGACTTACAGAAAAATACCGCATTTAAAAAAGATGCTGAAATGAATTATTGGTAAAAAAAACCCTTGAGAAAGCACAGTCCATGTCATTAGAAATCAGCCAATCAAAATGGGTCATTAAAATACATCCAACGGCTGACGAAGGAGAATCCAAGGGTTGTGATCCTTGTGAGAGGTCCATTCACCAATAGCTAATCGACAACAGAAAAGGCAATGTCTCGCTCTTCATTGTCTTGAACGAGACAGGTGGGGACCAAAGAGTGTAATGAACCAATCATATGGCAACATCAGCTACTCAAAAAATGACTCTTTTGAAGCCTGGGTCCCACGTGCTTTTGCTTTAGCCACTCAACGAACGACAACCCTTAGGGCTTGACCAGGAAGTTGACAAAAAAGGAGGAGAGATAAATTCCATGCCAACCAATCAGAAGCAAACACGTCATCGTCTCTCCGAAATGTCGTCTTCAACCACCAGAACCCTAATTATCACCGAAAAGACGAGATACCCACCGGAAAACCGTGTTTCATTCATATCTCTATGAATACTCGATCGTTTTTTACGAAATTTATACCGTTGAACTCCTTATTCAATCCTCTACCATCCTAGACGATCAAAATCATCTGAAAATTATTCGAACAAAAAACCCAGATGACGAGATCGCCAAGGTTCGAGGTCGCCAAGCCTTGTTCGAGGTCGCCAAGGCCAGATCGCCAAGGGTTTCTTGAGATTGCCAAGAACGAGCATGAAATCGCCAAGAAGAAATCCAGATCACCAAGATAAACTTTAAACTCCCCTGAGATCGCTAAGTATATCTTCAAGAGCTCTCGAGGTCGCCAAGAACATCTTCAAGCATAGCGAAGTCGCTAAGAACATCTTCAACAAACCCAGAAAATTTAATGAACACTTGAATAACAGCAGTGAACCCAGAACTTCGTGATCGATTTTGAACCTCCAAAACATGAGGAAAAAGAAGATTCATGAACGAAAAATGAAGCCTAGCATTAGAAGAAATCATTCTGGCCACAAACAGCTCGAATCGCAGCTTCAAACGTCCCGAATCAATCCTTGAAATCTGGAAATCCATCAAGAACATGAAGAACACCTAGTTAACACCATTAAGTGTGTGTTTTTCTAGATCTGTAAAATCTGTTGCGAATCAGGCGAAACCGATGCTTTCAATGGATCCGGAATGTGTTTTCTATGAAGAATAGTACTTCATTTCATCCAAAAACACTGATTTTATCATCAAAAACTCAGAATCAAACTCGAAATCTTCTAGAACACCCAAAAAACATGAAAACCCTAACAGTTTTGTTTTTTCAGCTCAGATCTCACATTTCTTCACTTATTTGAACGATTCGAGCATGAAATCACATCTAAATGAACCCAACAACAGGAATCTATCATCAGATTCATCCTGAAATCACCCAACAGTTCTAGAAATACAGAAAAATAGAATTATTCATCTCCCAAGTGGGTTTTCCAATCTGCACTTCATTCAAGCTCAAAATCAAAATTCGAGTGATCAGATTTGTCGTGAGACGCGATCTGATCGGTGCCCGCTCTGATACCATTTGTCAGGACCGATTTCACTACAAGAATCACGACATTAAGCAAGAACGAGGATGAGACGAGGTGATGGGATAACGAGAATCTAAGAACATCTATAACAGAAATGATAAATCAAACGATTCATTGAGTATTGTTGAATGATTTCAACGAACCGAATGATTATAAACTCGTCATAGGAAATCCACAGTCACATTGGGTTGAGCTCAAACCCAATGTGTGACTCTCTCTCTAGAAACGATAGCTCACATCACTCTAAGAATCATCTCTTATTCTTGCTTATTCTCTCTTTTCTCAAATGAAGCTATCCCTTCCTATTTAAGAGAGCCTATGTGCTCACTAGACCACTAACTAGCAAGACACAAATAAAATGAGCAAATTACAAATAAAAAACTAAAGTAAATTATTAATTAAAAATTACAAATAATAAACTAAAGTAAATTATTAATTAAATACAAGTTGATTTAATTAATATTAAGCTTGACTCGCTCGAATCGATCTGCCGTTGACTTTTACGTTGACCGTTGACCCGAACGGTTGACTTTTCCAGAAAACGGTCTTCGGTCCAATTTACAAGCCTTGATCATCACAACGCACGTATCTGAATCATTTCACAATGTATTCTTCAACCGAATTATTCGAGAATAGATTTGATGGTGTTAGTCACACTTATTATTAGTTCCAACAATTCCCCCTTGACTGACGCTGTCAAATCTGTAATACTGGTGAAGAACCCCTGTGTCGTACATCTTCAAATAATAACTGATAAACCGGAATCTTTCTGTTGTAAAGACTCCCCCTTTAAATAAGCTTCTTCTATTCTTGTTTCTCCAGTTGAGATCCAAGTGCTACAGTTCACTCGGTTCAGACGGTCGGGTACAATACTAGGAATGCTGAACATCGGAGTCAAAGTCGCAACAAACCGAATCAGATAAACCAATCAATCAATGAAAATGCTCCAACTTCAAATAATCGACCCGATAATCAAGCTCTATTATTATTCCCCTTTTCTCAAGATCCCTCTGAAAACATCCGATACAGATGCGGAAAATCAGATTCAGAGAGTGGAACCGTTCCGCTCAGTTTCGAAGAGAAAACGGTACTAAAATCCTAAAATCGGAAAATCTTTCGAGAAACCGGAAGCCGGATACCGACAGTTGTGAATGATCCATAAATACTGAACTTGTTCCGCGTAACTGGGTTGGATGAAAAATAAAATGTCAAATTGGTGAAAAACTGAGATCCCGAGCGTAAACACAAAATTTTCTCATAACCGGAGTCTTTATAAATTTTAGGTGAAGAAAACGATCTCGGAAAAATATTCCGTGAAGATATCTGAGTCAAACGGTGCAATTTTGAATGAATCTGAGAAAACCGTCAATTTTATTCAAGTAACCGGCCTTCCGTTTGAGATTTAACGGAATATTCCAATATTTAACTGAGATTTCAGTTAAGTCGGTTAGATGACATCAGAGTTGTATCAGCTAAACAACTTGGAGTGTGACATAACGAAACAGTCACAAACTTAACCGAGAAGCGAAACCAGTCCGTCAGTGGTCGTTAGCTAACGTAGTCTTGACATCAACAAAAACTAGAAACCCTGTCGAAATATGGTGGAATAAATCCTTGACGAATAATTAATTTTTTCATTCAGAATTCCGTTGGCGGCGTTGTCTCGTTAGTCTCGTAAAAGACTTAAAGAAAAATACCGCATTTAACAAAAATGCTGAAATTAATTATTGGTAAAAAAACCCCTTGAGAAAGCACAGTCCATGTCATTAGAAATCAGCCAATCAAAATGGGTCATTAAAACACATCCAACGGCTTACGAAGGAGAATCCAAGGGTTGTGATCCTTGTGAGAGGCACATTCACCAATAGCTGATCGATAACAGAAAAGGCAATGTATCAATCTTCTTTGTCTTGAACGAGACAGGTGGGGCCCAAAGAGTGTAATGAACCAATCATATGGCAACATCAGCTACTCAACAAACGACTCTTTTGAAGCCTGGGTCCCACGTGCTTTTGCTTCAGCCATTCAACGAATGACAACCCTTAGGGCTTGACCAGGAAGTCGACAAAAAAGGAGGAGAGATAAATTCCATGCCAACCAATCAGAAGAAAACACGTCATCGTGTCTCCCAAATGTCGTTATCAACCACCATAACCCTAATTCTCACCGAAAAGACGAGATACCCACCAGAAAACCGTGTTTCAGTCATATCTCTATGAATACTCGATCGTTTTTGATGAAATATATACCGTTGAACTCATTATTCAATCCTCTACCATCCTAGACGACCAAAATCGTCTGAAAATTATTCAAACAAAAAACCCAGATGATGAGATCGCCAAGGTTCGAGGTCGCCAAGCCTAGATCGTCAAGGGTTTATTGAGATCGCCAACAACGAGCATGAAATCGCCAAGAAGAAATCCAGATCGCTAAGACAAACTTTTAAACTCACCTGAGATCGCTAAGTACATCTTCAAGAGCTCTCGAGGTTGCCAAGAACATCTTCAAGCATAGCGAAGTCGCTAAGAACATCTTCAACAAACCTAGAAAATTTTATGAACACTTGAATAACAGCAGTGAACCCAGAACTTCGTGATCGATTTTGAACCACCAAACCATGAGGAAAAAGCAGATTCATGAACGAAAAATGAAGCCTAGCATTAGACGAAATATTTCTGGCCACAAACAGCTCGAATCGCAACTTCAAATGTCCCGAATCAACCCTTGAAATCTAGATATCCATTAAGAACACGAAGAACACCTAGTAAACACCGTTAAGTGTGTGTTTTTCCAGATCTGTAAAATCTGCTGCGAATCAGGCGAAACCGATGCTTTTAATGGATTCGGAATGCGTTTTCTATGAAGAATAGTACTTTATTTCATCCAACAACACTGATTTTATCATCAAAAACTCAGAATAAAACTCGAAATCTTCAAGAACACCCAAAAATCATGAAAACCCTAACAGTTTTGTTTTTTTCAACTCAGATCTCACATTTCTTCACTTATTTGAATGATTGGAGCATGAAATCACATCTAAATGAACCCAACAACAAGAATCAATCATCTAATTCATCTAGAAATCATCCAACATCTCCAAAAATACAGAAAAATAGAATTATTCAACTCCAAAGTGGGTTTTTCAATATGCACTTCATTCAAGCTCAAAATCAAGATTCGAGTGATCAGATTCGTTGTGAGACGCGATCTGATTGGCACCCGCTCAGATACCATTTGTCAGGACCGATTTCACTACAAGAATCTCGACATTGAGCAAGAACGAAGATGAGACGAGGAGACGGGATGACGAGAATCTAAGAACATCTATAACAGAAATGATAAATCAAACAATTCATTGATTATTGTTGAATGATTACAACGAACTGAATGATTATAAACTCGTCATAGGAAATCCACGGTCACATTGGGTTGAGCTCAAACCCAATGTGTGACTCTCTCTCTAGAAATGATAGCTCACATCACTCTAAGAATCATCTCTTATTCTTGCTTATTCTCTCTTTTCTCATATGAAGCTATCCCTTCCTATTTATAGAGAGCCCATGTGCTCACTAGCCCACTAATTAGCAAGACACAAATAAAAGAGCAAATTACAAATAAAAAACTAAAGTAAATTATTAATTAAATCAAAGTTGATTTAATTAATATGAAGCTTGACTCGCTCGAACCGATCTTCCGTTGACTTTTACGTTGATCGTTGACCCGAACGGTTGACTTTTTCAGAAAACGGTCTTCGTTCCAATTTACAAGCCTTGATCATCACAACCCACGCCTCTGAATCATTTCATAATGGATTCTTCAACCGAATTATTCGAGAATAGGTTTGATGGCGTCAGTCACACTTATTATTAGTTCCAACAATTCCCCCTTGACTGACGCTGTCAAATCTGTCATACTAGTGAAGAACCGCTGTGTCGTACATCTACAAAGAATAACAGATAAACCGGAATCTTTCTCTTGTAAAGATTCCCCCTTTGTATAAGCTTCTTCTGTTCTTGTTTATCCAGTTGAGATCCAAATGCTGCAGTTCACTCGGTTCACACGGTCGGGTATAATACTACGAATGCTGAACATAGGAGTCAAAATCGCAACAAACCGAATCAGATAAACCAATCAATCAATGAAAATGCTCCAACTTCAAATAATCGACCCGATAATCAAGCTCTATTATTATTCCCCTTTTCATAAGATCCCTCTGAAAACATCCAATACGGAAGCGGAAAATCAGATGCAGAGAGTGGAACCGTTCCGCTCAGTTCCGAAGAGAAAACGGTACTAAAATCCTAAAATCGGAAAATCTTTCGAGAAACCGGAAGCCGGATACTGACAGTTGTGAATGATCCATAAATACTGAACTTGTTCCGCGTGACTGGGTTGGATGAAAAATAAAATGTCAAATTGGTGAAAAACTGAGATCCCGAGCGTAAACACAAAATTTTCTCATAACCGGAGTCTTTATAGATTTTGGGTGAAGAAAACGATCTCGGAAAAATATTCCGTGAAGATATCTGAGTCAAACGGTGCAATTTGGAATAAATCTTAGAAAACCGTCAATTTTATTCAAGTAACCGGCCTTCCGTTTGAGATTTAATGGAATATTCGAATACATAACTGAGATTTCAGTTAATTCGGTTAGATGACATCAACACTGCATCAGCTAAACAACTTGGAGTGAGACATAACAAAACAGCCACAAACTTAACCGAGAAGCGAAACCAGTTCGTCAGTGGTCGTTAGCTAACGTAGTCTTGACATCAACAAAAACTAGAAACCCCGTCAAAATATGGCGGAATAAATCCTTGACCAATAATTAATTTTTTCATTCAGAATTCCGTTGGCGGCGTTGTCTCGTTAGTCTCGTAAAAGACTTATAGAAAAATACCGCATTTAACAAAAATGTTGAAATTAATTATTAGTCAAAAAACCCTTGAGAAAGCACAGTCCATGTCATTAGAAATCAGCCAATCAAAATGGGTCATTAAAACACATCCAACGGCTAACGAAGGAGAATCCAAGGGTTGTGATCCTTGTGAGAGGCCCATTCACAAATAGCCGATCAACAACCGTTCACGATATTTCGATCTCATACAAGTGCGGAATCCTTGTATGAGATTGATTCACGAGAAGGTATATGAAATAGATCTGATGTAGGTGATAAACAACAAAAGATCAAATCTTGAATGAAGAACACACTTTCTTGGATTGATGATTACGATCAGATTTACAAGAGATAAGCACAAAATCGTAAACAACCACTTTCATGATAGTGAACTCATGGGGTTTATATAGGCACCCCATGAGTTTACAATTTGGCCCTTAAACCCTAATGGTAAACCCAATCTTAAACCCCAAGCCCAATAGTAAACCCAAATAAACTACTCTACTAAACTAAATAAACCCTCTAAGCCTAGCCCAAACTATTTAATATTACAAGCCTCATAATCTAGCCTACAATCTTCCCCTAGGCTTGTGATATTAAATGTCTTCAATCTCTGAAATTCTTCTTCTTGACTGGCTGGCATAGAGTTTGATGAAGATTCTTTCCGCAGAATGAATCTGAGAAAACCGTCAATTTTATTCAAGTAACCGGCCTTCCGTTTGAGATTTAACGGAACATTCCAATATTTAACTGAGATTTCAGTTAAGTCGGTTAGATGACATCAGAGTTGTATCAGCTAAACAACTTGGAGTGTGACATAACGAAACAGTCACAAACTTAACCGAGAAGCGAAACCAGTCCGTCAGTGGTCGTTAGCTAACGTAGTCTTGACATCAACAAAAACTAGAAACCCTGTCGAAATATGGTGGAATAAATCCTTGACGAATAATTAATTTTTTCATTCAGAATTCCGTTGGCGGCGTTGTCTCGTTAGTCTCGTAAAAGACTTAAAGAAAAATACCGCATTTAACAAAAATGCTGAAATTAATTATTGGTAAAAAAACCCCTTGAGAAAGCACAGTCCATGTCATTAGAAATCAGCCAATCAAAATGGGTCATTAAAACACATCCAACGGCTTACGAAGGAGAATCCAAGGGTTGTGATCCTTGTGAGAGGCACATTCACCAATAGCTGATCGATAACAGAAAAGGCAATGTATCAATCTTCTTTGTCTTGAACGAGACAGGTGGGGCCCAAAGAGTGTAATGAACCAATCATATGGCAACATCAGCTACTCAACAAACGACTCTTTTGAAGCCTGGGTCCCACGTGCTTTTGCTTCAGCCATTCAACGAATGACAACCCTTAGGGCTTGACCAGGAAGTCGACAAAAAAGGAGGAGAGATAAATTCCATGCCAACCAATCAGAAGAAAACACGTCATCGTGTCTCCCAAATGTCGTTATCAACCACCATAACCCTAATTCTCACCGAAAAGACGAGATACCCACCAGAAAACCGTGTTTCAGTCATATCTCTATGAATACTCGATCGTTTTTGATGAAATATATACCGTTGAACTCATTATTCAATCCTCTACCATCCTAGACGACCAAAATCGTCTGAAAATTATTCAAACAAAAAACCCAGATGATGAGATCGCCAAGGTTCGAGGTCGCCAAGCCTAGATCGTCAAGGGTTTATTGAGATCGCCAACAACGAGCATGAAATCGCCAAGAAGAAATCCAGATCGCTAAGACAAACTTTTAAACTCACCTGAGATCGCTAAGTACATCTTCAAGAGCTCTCGAGGTTGCCAAGAACATCTTCAAGCATAGCGAAGTCGCTAAGAACATCTTCAACAAACCTAGAAAATTTTATGAACACTTGAATAACAGCAGTGAACCCAGAACTTCGTGATCGATTTTGAACCACCAAACCATGAGGAAAAAGCAGATTCATGAACGAAATATGAAGCCTAGCATTAGACGAAATATTTCTGGCCACAAACAGCTCGAATCGCAGCTTCAAATGTCCCGAATCAACCCTTGAAATCTAGATATCCATTAAGAACACGAAGAACACCTAGTAAACACCGTTAAGTGTGTGTTTTTCCAGATCTGTAAAATCTGCTGCGAATCAGGCGAAACCGATGCTTTTAATGGATTCGGAATGCGTTTTCTATGAAGAATAGTACTTTATTTCATCCAACAACACTGATTTTATCATCAAAAACTCAGAATCAAACTCGAAATCTTCAAGAACACCCAAAAATCATGAAAACCCTAACAGTTTTGTTTTTTTCAACTCAGATCTCACATTTCTTCACTTATTTGAATGATTGGAGCATGAAATCACATCTAAATGAACCCAACAACAAGAATCAATCATCTAATTCATCTAGAAATCATCCAACATCTCCAAAAATACAGAAAAATAGAATTATTCAACTCCAAAGTGGGTTTTTCAATATGCACTTCATTCAAGCTCAAAATCAAGATTCGAGTGATCAGATTCGTTGTGAGACGCGATCTGATTGGCACCCGCTCAGATACCATTTGTCAGGACCGATTTCACTACAAGAATCTCGACATTGAGCAAGAACCAAGATGAGACGAGGAGACGGGATGACGAGAATCTAAGAACATCTATAACAGAAATGATAAATCAAACAATTCATTGATTATTGTTGAATGATTACAACGAACTGAATGATTATAAACTCGTCATAGGAAATCCACGGTCACATTGGGTTGAGCTCAAACCCAATGTGTGACTCTCTCTCTAGAAATGATAGCTCACATCACTCTAAGAATCATCTCTTATTCTTGCTTATTCTCTCTTTTCTCATATGAAGCTATCCCTTCCTATTTATAGAGAGCCCATGTGCTCACTAGCCCACTAATTAGCAAGACACAAATAAAAGAGCAAATTACAAATAAAAAACTAAAGTAAATTATTAATTAAATCAAAGTTGATTTAATTAATATGAAGCTTGACTCGCTCGAACCGATCTTCCGTTGACTTTTACGTTGATCGTTGACCCGAACGGTTGACTTTTTCAGAAAACGGTCTTCGTTCCAATTTACAAGCCTTGATCATCACAACCCACGCCTCTGAATCATTTCATAATGGATTCTTCAACCGAATTATTCGAGAATAGGTTTGATGGCGTCAGTCACACTTATTATTAGTTCCAACAATTCCCCCTTGACTGACGCTGTCAAATCTGTCATACTAGTGAAGAACCGCTGTGTCGTACATCTACAAAGAATAACAGATAAACCGGAATCTTTCTCTTGTAAAGATTCCCCCTTTGTATAAGCTTCTTCTGTTCTTGTTTCTCCAGTTGAGATCCAAATGCTGCAGTTCACTCGGTTCACACGGTCGGGTATAATACTACGAATGCTGAACATAGGAGTCAAAATCGCAACAAACCGAATCAGATAAACCAATCAATCAATGAAAATGCTCCAACTTCAAATAATCGACCCGATAATCAAGCTCTATTATTATTCCCCTTTTCATAAGATCCCTCTGAAAACATCCAATACGGAAGCGGAAAATCAGATGCAGAGAGTGGAACCGTTCCGCTCAGTTCCGAAGAGAAAACGGTACTAAAATCCTAAAATCGGAAAATCTTTCGAGAAACCGGAAGCCGGATACTGACAGTTGTGAATGATCCATAAATACTGAACTTGTTCCGCGTGACTGGGTTGGATGAAAAATAAAATGTCAAATTGGTGAAAAACTGAGATCCCGAGCGTAAACACAAAATTTTCTCATAACCGGAGTCTTTATAGATTTTGGGTGAAGAAAACGATCTCGGAAAAATATTCCGTGAAGATATCTGAGTCAAACAGTGCAATTTGGAATAAATCTTAGAAAACCGTCAATTTTATTCAAGTAACCGGCCTTCCGTTTGAGATTTAATGGAATATTCGAATACATAACTGAGATTTCAGTTAATTCGGTTAGATGACATCAACACTGCATCAGCTAAACAACTTGGAGTGAGACATAACAAAACAGCCACAAACTTAACCGAGAAGCGAAACCAGTTCGTCAGTGGTCGTTAGCTAACGTAGTCTTGACATCAACAAAAACTAGAAACCCCGTCAAAATATGGCGGAATAAATCCTTGACCAATAATTAATTTTTTCATTCAGAATTCCGTTGGCGGCGTTGTCTCGTTAGTCTCGTAAAAGACTTATAGAAAAATACCGCATTTAACAAAAATGTTGAAATTAATTATTAGTCAAAAAACCCTTGAGAAAGCACAGTCCATGTCATTAGAAATCAGCCAATCAAAATGGGTCATTAAAACACATCCAACGGCTAACGAAGGAGAATCCAAGGGTTGTGATCCTTGTGAGAGGCCCATTCACAAATAGCCGATCAACAACCGTTCACGATATTTCGATCTCATACAAGTGCGGAATCCTTGTATGAGATTGATTCACGAGAAGGTATATGAAATAGATCTGATGTAGGTGATAAACAACAAAAGATCAAATCTTGAATGAAGAACACACTTTCTTGGATTGATGATTACGATCAGATTTACAAGAGATAAGCACAAAATCGTAAACAACCACTTTCATGATAGTGAACTCATGGGGTTTATATAGGCACCCCATGAGTTTACAATTTGGCCCTTAAACCCTAATGGTAAACCCAATCTTAAACCCCAAGCCCAATAGTAAACCCAAATAAACTACTCTACTAAAGTAAATAAACCCTCTAAGCCTAGCCCAAACTATTTAATATTACAAGCCTCATAATCTAGCCTACAATCTTCCCCTAGGCTTGTGATATTAAATGTCTTCAATCTCTGAAATTCTTCTTCTTGACTGGCTGGCATAGAGTTTGATGAAGATTCTTTCCGCAGAAATCTTCAATGGGTGACATGACGGGCACTTGGGACTTCCTCTTGATCAGCATCAGCTTAAACTTCTTTAAATGAACAATCAATGAAATAGAGGACTCTCATTGACTTGCTTCTCTTGAAAGAACTGGTTCTTGCTGAATCCTCGGTAACTGTCTTGAATCTCCAAAAATTAGAGAGTAAAAATGAACTTGAAACCCCTAACTTTGGAGAACTTGATTGTTGATCTTGGATCTTCATGATCTCTAACTGCTCTCTGCATAATTTTCTTCATCAAAGATCGACTTGAAATATTCAACTTCCCCTAAACATGTGAACATCTTCTTTGAAGCTCTTTTGAAGCTTTTGAAAACTTGTAAAGACACTAACAACTTCCCCTGAACAGTTGCTTTTCAGATGGAAGTCTTGTCCGGCTGGTTCTTTAAGTTTGAGCAGCAGCAGCATCAGCAGCATCTTTCTATCATCAACCTGTCTGACACTCATTTGAAAAAAAAAATACTCCACCAGAGATTTGATGGCTGGTCTTTGGGTTAGAAGGTAATTATCATCTGTTCAGTTGATTCAAATTAACATTATTTTAACCGAAAACCCTAATATAGATTACGGTTTTTCTATAAAACTTCCCCTGAACCCAAGACCTCTAAAGACTTCCCCTTAGCTGATAACTCCTCTCAGCTAAGGTCTTCCCCTGAGATAATACATATTATCTTCGAGTTCCCTTCAGATACTATGTATTATGGAAGTCTTTTCAATAGATAATAAGTATCATTCTCGAGTTCCCTTCGGATAATACTTATTATCCCCTCTTCTTCCCCTAATAATTTGTCAAGATCTACAGGGGCATACTGTCATGCATCAAAACCCATGAAAACACATTTTGACTTCTCAAATTAACCTGGCCAAGACGTAATCACAACCAAAAATAACTTAAAGACTCACACACGAAAGATAAAAATAAACAAATACTTACCAATATCAAACATGTGAAAGTTTACAAGGGATCAAACCGTATGAATCTGACTAAGGAACCCTTTTCAGCTTCAGTTACTCGACTAGTCCAGGTGATTGCTAGTATGTTTGTCCGCTTTATACTCAGACCCGTTCAAACCCAACCAAATGCATCATGCTTAAAAGATTATTAATTACCAGCATGTTTAATCGTCCCCACACCCAATTGTACATAGGAAAACCTACCCAACCTTAGATTTTATTGAGGATTCACAAACCCCCAACTTAAGGAACCATGCAACACTGTTATGACTACCACTTATTTCATTAATCATCAGTCGGTGATCAGGTCGGCCGAATAAGCACGCAAAGAAGACCAAACTGAATGATTATATATTTTTTTTATTTCTTTTTATTTCTTTTTCATTTCTTTTTCTTTTCTTTTCTTTTCATTATGTGGTGTATTCATAACAGCAGAAACATGGCGTGTAAGAGAGTGAATACTAGGTATAATTACCACTCTCAACCCGTTTTTGCTGGGACTCAGTTTTTTTAAACCATGCAAACTGAGATGAGAAACTAAACATATATATATTTTAAGTTCATTGCACTTACATTGGTGGTCATAAGATTAGGTCGAGCCTACCGAGCATATCACCGTGGAGCTTGCTTTTCACATCCGTTTTACACGTGTCAGTCATCTCCAGTCCGGACATATTTCAATTCCCCTAGCCTTCTTAGAAACAGACACAAACAATTAAATATTGAAAATCACACTATTTTTTAGGGGTCAACTTTTTCTTCATCTTTACATTTCTTCCCCTTGCTTTTTGATTTTTAATGTCACAACTTTTGTGAACATCATTCATTTTTTTTATATGATTTTTTTAAATGTTTTTAATAATAACACACACACACACAAACAGAACAAATAAAGACACACACATCAGGCCAAGCTAACCTTCAAAGTATTGATTTGAACATTTCTAGAAAAATGGGTTTTATGCATACCTCATTGTTTTTTTGTTTTTTTTTTTAATTGAACAACCAAGCACCAACTGAAAGTTTTAAGGAATTTGGTTTGACGCAAACACCCTTTACCGCTTCATCAAACAAAAACCAAGTTAAGAATAGTACCTTTCATGCTGAATTTGACATTTTACCTCTCAAGGAAACATATCCTCCATAAAAAAATTGCTTGTCATGACATGAAGATACGTCTCCTAAACTGTGCCTGGAACAATCACTTATCAACAAACAAATTAATAATAAAAATGTTAGTGATAATCCTCCTTGACTGTTCCTGCACATAGTGAGAGATTAGTTAGCCAATGGTACCCATGTCATTGTTTTTCTGGGTACACCTGAGGAATCAATAAAAGATACTTCTTGTAAGAACATCCCCTTTGAGAAATCAGGAAGTTGGGATGGAGCTGCCTTGATTTTTGGTTTCCAAGTTCCAGGTGATTTAATATTTGTTTTAGTCACTTTTGGAGTTGTGACTTTAGGTATTCAACCTTCTTCATTTTAGATTCATTTTTCAAAACAGTTTTTGTTTTAGTCACCTTTGGAGTTGTGACTTTAGGTATTTCAACCTTCTTCATTTTAGAATCATTTTTCAAAACAGTTTTAGTTACCTTGGGAGAGGTAACTATGAGTTTTTCAGACTTTGGTTGTTTTGAAAACGGTTTCTTCAACCGTTTTTGGAAATTTTGGTAACTTGGAAAGCTGTTGTTTTGATTTAAAGATTTTCTTTCAGCTTTGGCAGCGCCCCAATGTTGATCAGAGGGTTTAACCTTAGGAGTAACAGTCTTCGTTGCCTTAGGTTTTTGTACCATCATCGGCTTAGACTTTACAGACTCCTGAGATGAAACCCTTTGAGTGTTCGGATAATAGGGTTCATAAGGGCGATAAAGACAGTTTCTAGCAATATGACCAGCGATGCCACAATTAAAGCAAGTCTGCTTCTTTAGATAGAAGTCAGACGTGTACTCATTTGTCTTTGGTGGCTGATATGGAGCTGGTTTGCCTTGTGTCTGCTTCTTTGCTTTGTCTGCATCTTCAGATTTGACTTTCTGCTGGTTCCTCGAGGCCTGTGTTGAACCTGTCTTTACTGTCTTCGTGCTTCCTTGATTATTTGACGTTGAAGCACTATTCTTGCAATTACAATGACATTTGCATGATCCAACTGAAGAAATGGGAGACACAGCTACTCCCTTGAGTTTTTCATTCTTCACTCCAGCCGTTGGTTTCATACTCGGATGCTTGATGGAGATCTTTGGCCTATCAACTTCAGCTTTACTTATTACTCCATTAGTTATTCCCTTGAACTTGGATGTTGATACCACTTGTAGAATTTTGTCCATGATATAATTCAGGATTTTGTAATTGAGTAGTGGACTTGTTTGAATTCATCATTTCCATTTCTCGAGCATGAAGCTTTCCGGTCAAATCATGAAATGATAACGTGGAATAGTCTTTGTCATGAGTAATCAACAACACATAACTTTCCCATTTCTCTGGTAATGCTTCCAACAATTTTTCTTTCAATTCTTCCTCGGTCTTTTCAATCCTGACAACTTTCATCTCACTAATTAGATGTGAAAACCTTGAAACAAGAGCAGAAATATTTTCTTTGTCATATTGTTGAAAATTTTCAAATTCCTTGTTCAAAACTTTTCGTCTACTCTTCTTATATTGATCATTGCCTTCACATCGAGCAGATAAAGTATCCCATAACTGTTTAGCCTTCTTGCAAGTACTGAATTGATGTAACAACTCGGTAGGTAAAGCCATGGTAAGATAACCATAAACTTTTTGTTCAAGTTCATAACTTTTTCTTTCATCCTTATCAAAATCTTGAATCTCTTTATATTCTCCATTGTCAGTTGGACGCACATACAGCTTTCGAATCGGAATCCACAAATCAATATCATTTGTGCTAATATATGCAGAAAAACGTTGCTTCCAATTTTGATAATCTTCCAACTTTAACAACTTGGGAACTTTCTGACTTGTTCCTATTTCATTATCAAAATTGAGCATAGCTTGTACCGTGCTTTGCATAGCCGCAAACGCTTGAAAATCGGACATTTTTCACCGAACAATGATACTTCAAAAACTTCGAACTCAAAAATGAAGGTCTTCCAAGCGGATTTTGGGGGTCAAACTGGGGGGTACAGACCTTTCAGGTGACTACACATCTAGATCTCGGAAAGACGAACGTTTTGCCTGGTATTGGGTTTCGTAACTCCAAACGGTTTGCAAGTTACGTCAGTTTTAGTGAAGGTCACTATTCTGCCAGCGGACCAAAACAAATCGGCGGACCAAAATACTACCAGCGGATCAGATTTGTACCTGCGAACCAAATCCGGATCAGATTTCGTACGCCGGACCAGATGATACGCTGAAATAACTGTCGCGGATCAGATGGTACGCTGAAACTGCCACGGATCAAAAAAATGAAGATTGCCTACGCGGACCAGATTAGCGGACCAGAATGCTGATGAAGATACACGGGCGGACCAACCAGCGGACCGGAAAATTCATCCGGCGGACCAAAATTTTGACTTGCGGACCAAGCTGTAATGGAATGATTTTTCGATTTTGCAACTTTTGAAGCTTGAATTTGATTCAGTGGGGTGTGAAATCACTTCAGTAACACTCAGACATCATTTTTCATCTCAGAAACACTCGAAATTGGACGAATTTGATAAAAACGTGAAGAAACCCAAACTTTCTCTCTTTAAAAATCCGAAAAATGATCAAAAACACAGCAATAGAGCAACCAATAGCTCAGATACCACTTGTAGAAACGAGATACGATCTTACTATTGCATGCCTTGATCAAAGTAACGAACACGAGATGTAAATAAGAGATTTCTTATTGAATCACTTGAGATTACAATGAACTCTCTCTAGTTTCTCTCTCTAGAAACACACACAGAAAGTGTAGAATGACTCAGAGTGTTCCACTAGTTCTCATGCACATTCTAACACAACCTATTTATAGTAAGTGACTAACCACCCAGCGTACCAAATTGGTACGCCGGACCACATGGTCCGCCGGACCATGTGATACGCCACTAAAGACATTTCTACCACAACTCGTACTCAGACACGCTCACATAGATACAATACACGAGACACTCATAGCATAGGAATATGCTTCTACAATATCCAACATCTGGTTCTTGGTCAAACATTGATCCAGATGTCATAAAGATCTTCCCTTCAAGCCGTGTCGTCAAGATCACCTTTTCCCGTTTCACTTCATCAACAACCTTGTAGTATGGAGTCTCAATTTTAGGATACTGTTTCAGCTTTATCTCAGACACAGAAGCTTTGGCCTCATTCTTAGTCACATCATTAACTCCACTTTTACTTGTACCAGCATCATCTCTTGATACATCCTCACTTCTCTCTTCACCATATGTCATGTTTGCCTCGTTGTCCATTTCCTCTTGAGTCAATGGTGTAGTTCCAATCAAGACACTATCAATAGGAGGAGCAACTTCTTTATAATCAGACTTGGTTCGTTCAACTTGATCCTCACTAAGAAGCATTCCTATAATGTCTCTGGGAACTGGTGGAGGAATAATGCTGTTTGCAGCCAAGGACTTATCAATTTTCTCTGA
>JBCNJP010000302.1:0-26000 GCA_039602395.1 Deinandra increscens subsp. villosa | reverse complement strand
TGAACACCTCCAAAACCCAGAAACCTTCGAAGAACAGCAGCAACAAAAGTCGTAAACACCCAAAAACCTTCAAATCTTCAAGCAAAACTCGAAAACAACCCAGAAAATACTCGAATCAATATCGTGAGAGCCTCGAATCGAAGATTCTTGGCTCTGATACCAATTGTAGGTCCGAAAATAAACCAAACACACGATATATGATCGTAAATGAGTGCGGAATCCTCAAGAACGATTGATTCAAAGAAAATAGTAGAAGAAAAGGCTAAATCTCGTGAAAAGATAAAACCTTGAATGAAAAACCGTCTACTAGAAGCTGATCGTGAACACACTTGATATGAAGAAATCGTAAATGTATTTAGAAAGCTTAGCTAAAATCGGTTACAATGAGGTGGTATTTATACCACCTCATACATGAGATTGGGCCAATCATAAACCCAAATCTAGCCCAATCATAAACACTAAAATGGCCCACATGGCCTATAAATTAAACTAGACTAAGCCCAATAACAAAAGCCCATCTAATGTTCATGCCTCTAAAATATATAGCCCTACATATCCTTTTATCAACAACTTTGTTATATTAGAAAAAGCATTTTTGGCTATCCACTTAGAAATTAGGGTCAAATCAACAGTATAAGTCAAAATATATTTTCTTGCACATTTAAAGGCTTCAGCAACATGGGAAGTTGGTGGAACATGATCAGCAACCGGTGTTTCTTTGACCATGTATCTTCTTTCCGGTAATAACTTCTCCCAAATTGGTATCCCCACCCTTCTTATTTTCCATGAAAATTGTGATGTTTGACTTAACAACATGTCAACGTAATCTGAGTATAATCTAACTATTAATGTCTAAAAGTTATTAATATTGTAATCTTTTGAGGCCATCATGGGAAGGGAGTTATTGCAATTTTTAACAAAAATAACAATAGATAGCGAAACAGATCGAATCATATAATCAGATGTGTTCTGTATAGGCCAACAATTAAAAAACAGATTTTTAGCAATCCCCAAAACGAACTTAATATGTAGTGGGCTGGTAAATAGAAGGCACAATCGTTCGCACAGCCAACTAACCTGGGATTTTAAAATAATCAAATATGAAAAAAAAAATTACTTTAATTTTACAATTTATTTTAGCTCTAACACCTTATTCTCTATTGATGCAGGTTACTTTGTTTATTATTGATAGCATCACTACCTTCCTTACAAAATATTGTCCATAGCATCACTGATGGAATATGAGCTTGGCCTAAAACACTTCTCAAGTCTTACCCAGTTTTTACTAAAATCCTTTATAAAATGGGTTTGTTCGGGCCTGAATTGACCCGCAAACAACTTTTGATACAATTTAGACAAAAAATAACATGAGATAACCCACCTTGGACCAAAATAGAAAACAAAATAGTCACCTACTAGGTGTTCCAAAAAGGCTGCTTTGGATCAGTAGTTATATCAAAGTTGAATGAAGAAATTAGAATGTTTTATGCCAACTCCTGTTTGAAATTAAACGCACACCCTTTTGGTGTTTTGTTTTGTTTTTTGTTTTTTTTTTTGCAGAAAATTTACCCCCCCATCATGCAGTCATCTTCTTCAAACACTTCCAACACAAGCAAGGTATGTTGAGGGAGCCTCCATCCGTTGGTAAAGAATTTGTTTCATCCAGTTTCATAGATTAAATGGTTATATTGTCATTTTCATAGATTGATTCTTTTATGAATATGAATCTTTCAGTTGCGGTTGTGGAGCTTTACAACAGTGTCCTATCAGCCCTCTACATGTTTTGAGCAATTTCAATGTGGCAATAATAATGAAAGTCAAAACTTTGTTGATGACTCTTAGATTTCTAAAAGGATCGTAACAACTTAGTAACAACTTGGTCATTGTTGTATTCATATGTTGGAATTTCTATTTTGCTTTCTATTTATTTTTCGATTTTCTACTTCTAGGACTATTGTTCATATCAATCAAAATCTTGAGACCATTAAGCTCACCCATAATCAGAGAAGATTTCAAGTTATGTGATCTCACGAGTATGATTTCATCATGTATATAAGACATCATTGGTATGATGTTGAGCCTTTTTTCAAATCAAGAGATTCATTTCTATTTTTATCATTTTGTGAGTCACCTGACATATAACTTAGATATAACCCATATTGTGTCTTCCCACCTATATTATATCTATAAAATCCATAGCTTATCATAAGATCTTAAAACTGAGAACTAATTTTGGTGATTCTGTTAGGACCAAGCCAGAGCATCCTTTAGCATTTTATGGTATAATAGTGATCATTGATAAACTAACAAAAAACAAAAACAAGTATTGCGAAGTAAATTATTGTTACTGCCGAATACGCGAACATAAGACAAATAATGCGATATCACAAGAGTATTGATAAACTAATAAATAAACAAGTACCATGTTAGATAATTGCTGCCTTTTCCGGACACGCATATATCATGTCATAAATTGCCACTGACACGGAACACATGAAAATAAGACAAATGACGCGTTATATTGCATTGTAAACTATCGCCCGCCACCTAACGCGAGAACATAAGACAAATACCACGTTAAAGATTGTAGCGTCGTCGCAACCCGCGAACAAAAGACGAATAATGCGCTATAAACTCTCGCCGCCGTAATGCGCGGGCACCATCCTAGTACTTTATAATATATATAAGAGAGAGAAAGTTGAAAGTGTTGAATTTTTAAGAGGTATTAATTATAAAGCAAGATATACAATATTCAATGCACAAATTAGCACAAAAGTAGGTAAACTTCAATTTATCCTGCAAAACTAAGTAGACGAATCCTGACCATTCAAATAAACGGTAATGATCAACTCTTATGTTATCCGTGTGAAACAAAAATAACCAATCAGAAATCAAAAACTGAATGATGTTTTGTCATCTGGGTATGGTTGCCTTGTGGCTTCAAGGAGCCATGCTCCCCAACCAATCATCATGTGCCAACTCATTTTTCATGTTTTTGAAGCCTTGTCAAGCCACACCACAAGGTATGGTTGCCTTGTGGCTTGGAGAAGCCACCGAAAAATTAACTTTTTTTTTTTTTGATTTTTAACAACTTTTAATAAACAAACAACTTTTATATAAAAAAACAAACACTAGCATTACGAATACAATTGAAGTAAACAATATTCATTAAAACAAAATATTCATTAAAACAAAAATAAAATTACAACTTACAAAACATTCACTAAAAAAAAATTACAACTTTTATTAAAAAAAAAAATACAAATCTAGGGTTGAGGATTTGCGTTCACCTCCTCCTCGGTTAAAAACACATCCATTGTGTTTTGGATGTGCTCGGTGATATCGAATCTGAGTTTAAAATGAGTCTCACTATCTCGCAATTCGAAAATAACATTTGGGTCGAGAACCCGGTTAACTGGCGGATCTCGAATGTGGACCGGTGATATAGCAAGGCCATCGTCTTTGAGAGTCATGTTGTGTAGAATAATGACCGCGTACATAATGTTCTCCATTAGCTTTTTTTTATTGGACGACCCTTTCGATCCACTATTGCCCACTTTTCCTTTATCCGACCAAACGCTCTCTCGACGTCTTTTCTAGCCCCCTCTTGTATCTTCTTCATTTTCTTCTCTTTAATCTCATAAGGATGTGGAAATGTCTTCACAAAGACCGACCAAGGGGGATATATGCCATCCGCAAGGTAATATCCACGTTTGTACTCTCGACCGTTACAAACAAATGGCATTCTAGGTGCAACTCCATGCATCTCATTGTTGAACAAAGGTGACTGATTAAGCACGTTGATGTCGTTGTTTGAACCTGCAACACCAAAGAACGCATGCCAAAACCACATATCTTGGGAGGCAACCGCCTCGAGTGAAATTGTTGGCTTTTTATGATCGCCACGATGATATTGTGCCCTATACTTTCTAGGACAATTTCTCCACTCCCAATGAGTACAATCGATACTACCTATCATACCCGGAATACCGTGCTTTTCTAAATGGGCATTATATAAAAGAGTGATATCGTGGCTAGTAGGTGCACGCAAAAATTCATCTTTGTAAAGCTTAATTACGGCGTCACAAAAATAGTGTAGGCATTCACGTGCAGTTCTTTCAGAAAAATCTAAAGATTCATCATATTCGTCAGGAACGTTACCGTATGCGAGTTGACGAATAGCCACCGTGCACTTTTGTAAAGGCGTGAAACTTTCTCTCTTCGCCGCGTCCAAACGGGGTGTGAACCACGGAAAGTTGTTTGTGATGTCGTCAACAATCTTCAAAAATAACCGTTTAGACATACGGAATCGGTCTTTAAAAATCCCCTCGTGGTAACGGGGATTTTCGGCAAAATAAAGCTCCACCAATCGTTGGTGACCGTTTTCACGATCACGATAAATACTTCTTCTCCGTTTAGGAGCGGAAACCTCTTCTTGTTCTTCTTGTTCTTCTTGTTGGATGACGTTAACACATAGGTTAAGGTAATTCATCGCGTCCTCGTACGAACCATCGGAGCTGCTTGACGAAGTCCCAATCTCGGGTGGTGGAATAAAGTCGGCCTCATCGTAACTCATTTTATAAAAAATTTGGTAGAGAGAATTGGAGATGAAATGGGAGTAGAGTGTGATTTTTAAAATATTTGGGTTTGTATATATAGTAAATTAGAAAAAAAAAATAATAAAAAGGCAAAGAGCCGTTGGGCTCCCAACGGTAAAAAAAACGGCTAATTTTGCCCGGCTCAAGCAGGCTTGGAGAAACCGCCTAGCACCAAATTTGGGGAGCCTTGGAGAAGAACCGGGTCACCCGGTATGGTTGCCGGCGAGTGCCGCCCGGCACCCTCAGAACCGCGATGCGGTACCCGGGACCATACCGTCCCCCCTAAGTACCATGTAGATCCCGCAGAGAAAGATAAATACCCAATTGAATCCCAGCTTCCCGAGCAGCTTTCGCCAAATCCCCTCCACATCACCACCCCCATTTCTCCACGGACTCGATTTCACACTGTCATTCGTGTAATCGGACGGCCACAAGCAGAACCCACCGTGTGTTTGGCGGTAAGGATGACCCGAGAAAACCCGTTTTCCTTGGCCACGGTCACCATTGGGTGGCGTTGAGGGCAGTCGGGTAGAAAACCACGGGTCGGCGTGGCCGGAGCCCCATTCGAAGTCGGTGAAACTGTTGGGTCCGAAATGGAGGAAGAGTTCGGAGTCGGTGAAAGTGTTAGGTCCGATGTGGAGGAAGAGGGCCATTTCGGAGAGCTGTCACTTGACCCTCCGGCAATCAAAATTTCTACTAGCAGAGATGTCCGGAGAGATGTCCGATGAAGAAGCTTTTTGTATATTGGCCCTTTAAATAATGCCACTTACAGTAGCTAAAATGAATAGACAATTGAAAATAACATCAGCGGTAATTATTTCCATAGAGACGATGGCCGAAGGTGATAGTGGATTGTGTGTTTTTCTGGTTTTTATTTTGATGAAAAAGAAGGTGTAGAAGACAACCTATTTATTTTGACAACACACTACTTTTCTTTTTAAAATATACATTTAGTTTTATTTTATTAAATTGTTTATTTAGTGTGAAAATTGTACCATACTTTATACTTCAACTTAGTTTGATATTTAGAATATACTTCAATTATTAAAACCAGTTAAATATAAATAAATTTAATACTAGAACAGGTTAAGAGGAATTAAATTATGACATTTTTGAGATCTAACTTAATTATTGTATGTATTTTCTTTTTTAAAATAAGTATTTAAGGCCTCTTTAGACGGTAAAATATTTGTCTTTTATATTATTTGAACTTATAATCTTTTTATCGCTTTTATATTATTTGAACTTATAATCTTTTTATCACTTTTATATTATTTGAACTTATGATTAGAGAGTCACAGCTTTATCCACAAAGTTATCCCCGCCGACCACGAGATGATTTTTTTTCTCACTAAGATTTTCTGAAGTAATATATTAAGATTTTTTTATAAATGTTTAAAAAAGTAACTTTATAAAATTTCAGAGTTAGAACCTCTAAAACTTTAAAATTTTTCATATTTAGTTTGATAAAAAAAAAAAGTAAATGATGTTGAAGGGTGAATCTAAAAAAAATTCTATTGTGACCCTCATAAGAAGTTCTGGTTCTGCCTGCCCCTGTGTATTATTTTTAAGAGGCCCATACCAAAAGAATGAAAAATAAATATGAAGATATTTTATTTTTTAAGAGGCCCATACCAAAAGAATGAAAAATAAATATGAAGATATTTTATTGAAAAATGTAAAAAGAGAAGTTGATTTTGGGTGAAGTTGAATGAATAAAAGAAACAGAGCATTATGAAATAGAAAATGAAGGAAGACGACGAAGATATGGGATTTTGAAGAGAGAGACAATAATTAATAATTAATAATTCTTTAATAAGATAAATTGACTTTTTATAACGTATATATGTTTGTCAGAGGAGCGTGCAGTATAGTATATTTTCATTTTACCGCTAACATTTATTAATATATCAAATATAATAATTCAATATAATCTAACTTTTAAAACTTCTTTTTAAATTTAACTATCGACCGTGTGTTGTTATGGTAATTCAAAAAATATACAGAAAAATAATTAATAAAATAGAGAAAATATAGGTTTATAAGTGTATTAAGTAGCACATTGCAAAATATATTAAAGTAGCCATGTAAAAAACAAAATACAAAAACTAATAAATATTGTGCGAATTAAAAAACTAGAAGAGTAAAAGATTTATGAGAGTAAAAAATTTGTGTGTACCGATGTCTAATGTAGTGTACTTCAAATCATTGAAACAGTATAGTTTGCATTTAACTGAACAAGTAATGCTTGAAACACGTGTATGAGTAGATGCCCATTTGTAACCTGGCAATCTCTGCCTATACACTAGAATTTGGGTCATTAAGGACTTCAAATACATTTTTTTTTTGAACGGCGGAGAGATATATTAAAAACCTAGCAAGAAGCTAGAAAAGGTTACAGGGGAAAAGAGAAATTACACCAATTCGACCAATCGATTAATCTATTTTTCCCCCTCGTTTTGATCCAAGTGAAGGACCAAAACTTGATGTCTCCGATGATCTCATCCATTCTTTTGTGCCGATTGTTGAAGTGCTTGTCATTCCGAGTCTTCCAAATAATCCAAAGCGTCGTCACCAAAATGCAATGAATATAAAGACTCAAAGTCTTGGAAAGGCCCAACGAGTTATGCATAGAGAGAATTTCGCGCACTGAAGACGGAAGGTTGGGTGGGACTTTACACCATTGAAGCACAATATCCCAAATAAGGCGGACCCGAGGGCAGCGAAGAAGAATATGATCCGAGCTCTCCGGATAGATGTTGCAGCCCTCGCACGTCGTAGACAAATTTAAGCCTCTATGAGAGAGGTTAACCTTAGAAGCTATTTTGTCCAAACCTGCGCGCCAAGCGAAGGCATTGACTTTAAGAGGGAGCCAATGGGACCAAACGAAAGAAAGGTCGGAGGAGCCCAACATGATGTCTTCAGCCTCTCGACGGACAGATCTGACCAAGAAATCCGTACGCGTACCAACATCCCATCCCCAGAAGTCCGGCAGATTGGAAAGGACAAAGGAGACTAGGGAGGTTTCGCATCTTCGAACCAAATCAGACACATACTCCGGAAGAGCAGCCCCCCACCAAGCCCAGTTGAACAGCGAAGAGGCTGTTGGAGGAAGCCTTGCGCGAACCGAGCAGTTTTTATCTCTGTCCAGGAGGAACAACAGAGGGTAGTGGTCCTTGAGAGAGCCCATTCCGGTCCAGTTATCAATCCAGAAAAGAGCAGAGGAACCGTCGCCAATCCAACACCTGATTTTTCTATCACAATCCACCCCCAAGGCCTTAAGGTCCGAGCAAGCCTTAATAATATTTTTCCAAGGGCCGACAATAGATCTCTTGCAAGGAAAGGGATCCCAAATACGATTAGATGAATGGATTGCTTTGACGACCTTGGTCCAAAGCTTGAGTGGTTCGGCTTTGAATTTATAGAGCCATTTCAAGAGCAAGGCGAGATTCATAGCATGTATGGAACCGAACCCCATGCCTCCCTTTTTCTTGGAGGCACACATGACAACCCAAGCCACCCAAGAAATCTTTTTTTCTCCTCCCCAACAAAATTTACGTCTAAGAGATTCCATCGAACGTAAGGAATGAGTGGGAGCTCGAAAAAGGGAAAGGTAATAGATTGGGATAGATCCAAGAACCGATTTGATTAGAGTGGAACGGCCCCCAAATGAAAGGGATTTTTCCTTCCAAGAAGACAACCTTTTCTTGATCTTTTCAACAACATTTTCCCAATTGGGGATTCGGTTCATGTTCAACCCAATTGGGAACCCCAAGTGAGTGAACGGAGGAGAGCCGGTTTGACAATGGATGGACGAGGCAAGGAGATTTAGCCGAAAGGCATTGATTCCCACCCCATAAAGCATGCTTTTGTGAAGATTGATCGATAAACCGGAGGCGAAATTGAACCTGTGACACCCGAGAATTTCAAGGTTAACTTCCGTTAGACAAACCCGTTAGTTACGTTATAAGTAGCTAATGCATAACTAGGCCGAATACGTCCACGACCTTTGGTTGATCACCGAACCTGTCCATATGTGTTGTATGCTCATCATTGATTGTCCTTATGTGCAATGTGAATCATTGATTGTCCTTATGTGCAATGTGATTTAAATACATGACTTAGTATTGTGAATAGCATGATTAATTGTAAATACTTGATTATGTGGAAATTGCCTGAATTTGGTAGTCAGCGAAACTACCGAGCGAAATTACAGATTCGCCCGGTAGCTGGCTAGACTGATCAATGTACCCGAGATTAGGGCCAGTTTCGCCAGCCAGCGAAACTGCCAGCGAAACTAGCCTCTGATATAAATAAACTTAATGAACCCTAGTAGCCTCATTTGCTCAAACACACAACAAACACACACACACTCTCTGAGATTTCTGGACCAGCCGAGAATACCATCAAAGGACCAAGATCTCAGCCTCTAGACCATCATCTCATCTCATCTATCGATTCTAGAATCAACCGTGAGTCCCAAAAACTATGTTTTATGTGTTTTCTACATGTTTTTCTTCTTAAAGCATGCTCAAACCTCCATGATATTGCTTGATCTTCTGTATGTATGCTTTAGGATGCTAGATCTGTAATAAAGTTGATAACTTTGCGTATGAAATCCAACCATGATAGAGATTTATGCCATTTTAGTCATTTTAGGGTTTTATATGTGTTCTTGGTGATTTGATGACAAAATGCATGTTAAACATGTTAAAGTTGCTTGATTTATGTTAGTAAATGCCCATAGATGCTAAATAATGAATTGCATGTATGATCAGAAGCTGTTAGGTTGATTTTTAGGCAAATCCGTATGTTTTTCGCGACCAGCGAAACTGTTGTTCTCTGGGCGAAACTAAGTAGCGAAATTGTGTATCCTTCCAGCGACACTGACCAGCGAAACTATAGTGTCGCCGGGAACCTGACCAGACCAGCTCGAGCGAAACTATCGAGCGAAATACCTGAACGAAAGTTCAAACCAGTTTCCCTGCGAAACTAGGCTAGCGAAACTGCGTCAGCAGTTTCGGGCGAAACTAGCCTAGCGAAACTGTGTTACCGGGCACTGCCTAGCGAAAGTGCTGCCCGTGCACCTAGCGAAACTGCCTAGCGAAACTATGCTAGCGAAACTAAGGCCTGACCTAAAAACCAAACTTGTGAAATTGTTTAAGTGTTATGCCACGACTTGCATGATTTTGCCATGATGAAATATGTTTGATATCTGATTCAAATGAACCCTTGTTTATGATCAACCATTGGTGTCGTGTGTCGGTATGTCGAGTCATAGTTGCAACGTGCTATGTTATGGGCCATAGTGACGTTAAGTAAAGATTAGACACGAAACTAATACTTAAGACCTAAACGTGTTCTAGGTCTTCGTTAAACAACAATATTGGATTTACTTGAAGTGTAGCTGTGCAACCAAAGGTGAGTGTCACTAACCAGCTTACCGTGAGTCCGTTGGGCCACACAGAATAACTTAACGAAAAACAATGCTGACAAACTCGAGAGTGCTAGGCACCTCACTGATAAACATAAGAACACGGGATGCTTGGCACCCACTTGACGAACTGAAGTGTTTTATGGGAACACTTGTGAATTCTGAATAAACGATTTCTGAAACGAAAACTGTTTTAATATGGCTAGTGTAGGTTAAAGTCTAAACCATATGATATCACATGTTTTCTAAGGATGCCTTATAACTTAAAAGTCCTCAACTTAATTGTGCCATTAATTTGTGAAAGCGAGGGGATGTTGGGTAGATCTACTGGAGTTTGACAAACTCCGCCCCGTGGCACGGGGAGTGCACGGAGGTACAATATCAGCCTATTTGCCCGTGGTCCCGAGAGGACACGGGGGAGGCAGAAAACGCGATGACTTGGTCCGCACAGTACGGGATGGCTCGGCCCCCACAAAATAAGTCAGCTTTGGTACAAACTTCCTTAGAGCATGGAACAACGGATTAGCTACCCGCGATATCGGTTGAGTCCTTTAACTTTACGGAACTAGTACATACCCGATGACGTGGTCACGGACAAAACATTTATAAACTGAGAATTAAATACAAGCATTGCTTTTCACAAATGAATATTTTGTAAGTACATTTTGATACGAACTATGATTATGAGACCGGGCCAATGCATGACAAGCCCACTGTGAACTCACCAACCGTTAGGTTGACACTTGCGTGGTTTAAACTTTTGCAGATCGCTAAGGAGTATCCGGAGCGGGTTGGCATGGCACTTGAAGATCCTTGTTTTGATTTAAACTAATTTGGAAATTTAAAACAATATTTATGTAAAGCACGTGGTTAGTGCTAAGACAATATTTTATTCCGCTGCGTTGTGTTTATAATTTGTGTTTGAACTAACCCTGATTCGTTTAGTATTTGTAACTGTGGTTGTGGATCCTGGTCTAGTCGCGCCCCTTAACGGTATAAACTCCGTTAGTGGTATTTTGGGGGTGTGACAGATTGGTATCAGAGCCATAGGTTGCAGAGAACTGGAATCATTTTTGAAAACGATTTGGAAACTGCAACTTGAAAACCTTGGTTACAAAACAAACAAACAAATTCCCAAAGACAAAATTTTTACGTGCCAACCTGGGATACTCGCTCTGCTGTGTAAGTAAAAGCTTAGTATGTACAGATATATGTATATATATATATATAAGTATATATATAGACCGTGTCTAAGTAGTCTAACGGAAGGACCTTAGGAAATTTTCACACACGAATACGAAACGCGAACTCGAATACGCACACTACTCTGGGGAAAGCGACAACGAAACGATGCTACACGCTACGTCCTGATTTCTACTACGACGACTACGCCGACGGTGACTTTATGGGAAGCCGACCTTCGACGATAGCAATTACGACGTTCTTCGACGACGCCTCAATTTGCACGAAAATTTTTCTAGACTAATAGCGGGATAACGGGAACTGGCTAATATACATATTATGGGATATGTATAATATATAACTGTGACTGAACACTGGCTACTTTAACTGTTCAGCAAGATGTCTGGAAGAGGAAACGGAAGAGGCGGTATTAACATGACGCCTGCACAGCTGCAAGCGATGATTGCTGAGCATGTGCAAGCCGCGGTGGCAGCCGTCCAAGCTGCATATGTCGCACAGGGTAACTATTATGCCGGTTAAGGCACAAAGCGACTATATCATGACCTGTTTAATTTTAAAGTTCGAACTATTTATGCATCAGGAAACCAACACCACTGCACGTACAAGTCCTTCATGGACTGCAAGCCGATGACATTTTCCGGCGAAGAAGGAGCTGTAGGACTCCTCCGATGGATTGAGAAGTCCGAGAAGGTCTTCTCCATGTGTAATTGCCCAGCGGACAGCAAGGTTAAGTTTGCTACTGGTACTTTCGAAGGAGCTGCACTCTCCTGGTGGAACGCTGAAATTCAAATGGTTGGGCTAGAAGCGGCTGATAACATGCAGTGGGCAGCATTTAAGGAGCTGATCATGGAAGAATTCTGTCCACGTGACCAAGTGAAGAAGCTTGAAGGCGAATTCCTGAATTTGAAGATGTCTGGGTCTGAGGTTGAACAGTACACTGCACGATATCACGAGTATGAGGTCTTGTGCCCCTCAATGGTCGACGCTGAATTCAAACGCATCGAGCGTTACCTGGAAGGCCTCGCGCCTCAAATCAAGGGACTGGTGACTGCCAGCAACCCCGCAAACGTGCAGCAAGCCATTCGTTTGGCTCACAAGCTTACTGATCAAGAGGTCGAGAAGGGTACTCTACCTGCGAAAGCCACTGAAAAGACTGCCTTAAGTGGCAAAAGAAAAGCTGAAGATGAAGCTCCTGAGAACTCGATGAATGTTCAGAGTGTGGGTAACAGCACTGGGAGGTCTTTCAACTCCCAAGGTCAGAGCAAGAGATCAGGGAACAACAGTAGCAACTACCGCCAGGGTGGTAATGGTCAAGGCAACTACAGGGGTAACCTGCCCTTGTGCAACAGATGTGGGAAGCATCATGCTGGTGCTTGTAGGAAGAATGTGAACTGTGAAAGGTGTGGCAAGGGAGGCCACGAAGCAAAAGACTGTTGGGCGACCTTGCCCGAACAACAAAATCGCCCCAGAAGAAACAACAACTATGGGAACAATCGGGGTAATGGGAACAACAACGGCCAGAACCAGAACAACAACAATGGGGGAGCCCGTGGCTGCTTTGAGTGTGGTGCTCAAGGTCACATCAAGAGAGACTGCCCTCAGTTAAGAAGACAAGGTAATGGTAATCAGGGGAATAACGGTGGGAATGGTAACGGTGGAGGAAATGGTAATGGGAATGGCAATGGTAATGGTGGAAACGGGAATGGTGGAAATGGTAGAGGCCGAGCTTTCGTCATGGGCCAGGGTGAAGCTCGCAATGATGCCAACGTGATCAACGGTAAATTTATTTTGAACGGTTTCTTTGCTACTGTTTTATTTGATTCTGGTGCTGAGAAAAGCTTTATTTCCACTAAATTTGCTAGAATAATTAATGCTAAACCGATTGCCCTAGACGCTAAATATGTGGTAGAACTAGCAAATGGTAAACTTCATGATACTACCCAGATAGTTAAGGATTGTAAGCTAGAACTAGCGGGCCATACCCTAGGAATCGACCTTATGCCTTTCCCAATTGGTAGTTTCGACGTTATAGTAGGGATGGATTGGTTATCCGAGAATCGGGCTGAAATCTTATGTAAGGAAAAAGTGGTTCGTATCCCACTCGAAGACGGTAAAGTATTAGCAGTTCCAGGTGAGAAAGGTGGAACAGTCACTGGTATTATCTCGTTTCTCAAAGCTCAGAAATGCCTCCGTAAGGGTCACTTCGCGATTCTTGCAAACGTCACTGACACGACACATCCCGAGCGCAAAATTTATGATTACCCGATAGTTCGCGACTTCCAAGACGTATTTCCTGAAGATCTGCCTGGTTTGCCTCCATTTCGACAAGTTGAGTTTGGGATTGATTTAGCTCCAGGTGCCGCTCCGATCGCACGCGCACCTTACCGATTGGCCGTAAGTGAACTCAACGAACTCTCCTCACAACTGCAAGAGCTACTCGACAAGGGGTTTATTCGTCCAAGTTCGTCTCCATGGGGAGCTCCGGTACTGTTTGTTAAAAAGAAGGATGGAACGTTCCGCATGTGCATTGACTACCGAGAACTCAACAAAGTTACGATCAAGAATCGGTATCCACTTCCTCGAATCGACGATCTCTTCGATCAACTGCAAGGTTCAAGCTACTTTTCAAAGATTGATCTACGGTCTGGATATCACCAGCTTCGCGTTCGTGATGAGGATGTACCTAAGACTGCTTTTAGGACCCGGTATGGCCACTACGAGTTCCTGGTTATGCCATTTGGGCTAACAAATGCACCTGCTGTGTTTATGGATTTGATGAATCGAGTGTGCAAGCCGTACCTCGACAAGTTTGTAATAGTCTTCATCGACGATATTTTGATCTACTCCAAGTCAAAGGAAGAACACGAGGAGCATCTGCGTCTCATTTTGGAATTGCTTCGCAAGGAACAGCTCTACGCCAAGTTTTCGAAGTGCGACTTCTGGATCCGCGAAGTCCAGTTTCTTGGACACGTTGTAAATGAGGAAGGAATCCATGTAGATCCAGCCAAAGTGGAAGCAATTAAGAACTGGTCTACCCCAAGAGCGCCAACAGAAATCCGACAATTTTTAGGGCTTGCCGGATATTATCGAAGGTTTATTAAGGGTTTCTCTCAACTGGCTCAACCCTTAACGGCCTTAACGCACAAAGGAGTGCAATACAGATGGGGTGAAAAGGAAGAGCGCGCATTCCAAACGCTTAAAGATATGTTATGTTCGGCTCCAATTCTTGCGTTACCCGATGGAATAGACGACTTTGTGGTTTACTGCGATGCATCGATTCAAGGACTCGGTTGCGTGTTGATGCAACGAGATAAAGTAATTGCCTATGGGTCCAGGCAACTAAAGGATACTGAAAAGAATTATACAACGCATGATTTGGAAATGGGAGCCGTTGTTCATGCACTTAAGATTTGGAGACATTACCTATATGGAACAAAGTGCACGATATTCACCGATCATAAAAGTCTACAGCACATCTTTGATCAGAAAGACCTCAACATGCGACAACGACGGTGGGTCGAGTTACTAAACGATTATGATTTGGCTATTAAGTATCATCCTGGAAAAGCCAACGTTGTGGCCGATGCACTGAGCAGAAAAGAGTACGAAAAGCCTCGTCGGGTACGAGCGCTTCAACTTACAATTCATTCAGGATTACCGGATCGGATCCGTGACTGCCAACAAGAAGCTTTGAAAGCAGAGAACTTCGCAGCTGAAGCACTGCGTGGTGTAGATGGCCATTCTGAAGTTAAGTCTGATGGACTCACATATTATAATGACAGAATCTGGGTTCCTTTATTTGGAAATCTTCGTGAGCTTGTGATGGACGAGGCTCACAAGTCAAGATATTCGGTGCACCCCGGATCGGATAAAATGTATCAGGACTTGAAGAATCTTTATTGGTGGCCGAATATGAAAGCCGACATTGCTCGATATGTGGCTAAGTGTTTAACATGTTCAAGGGTCAAGATTGAATACCAAAAGCCTTCTGGTTTACTACAACAACCAAAGATCCCAGAATGGAAATGGGAGGACATCTCAATGGATTTTGTAACGGGATTACCTCATCGATCAAATCAACCGGATGCGATTTGGGTTATCATCGATCGGTTAACCAAATCTGCACATTTCATTCCAATGAAGGAAAGTGATAATATGGATAAGTTGACAAAGCTGTACATTGACCGAATTGTGAAGCTTCACGGTGTGCCAAAGACTATAATTTCTGATCGAGATCCTCGATTCACTTCCCGGTTATGGCAATCAATGCAGGAAGCATTGGGAACCCGACTAGACATGAGTACAGCTTATCACCCGCAGACTGATGGTCAGACGGAACGAACGATTCAAACCTTAGAAGATATGCTCCGAGCTTGTGTCCTTGATTTTGGAAAAGATTGGGAGACTCACCTTCCACTGGTGGAGTTCTCTTACAACAATAGTCATCATTCGAGTATAGGTGCTGCACCTTTTGAAGCACTGTACGGCAGGAAATGTAGATCGCCCGTGTGTTGGGCTGAAACAGGTGAGAAAGGGCTCACTGGACCGGAAGTTATCCACGATATGACCGAACGGATTATTCAAATTAGGCAACGGTTAGCTGCAGCGCGTGATCGACAAAAGAGTTACGCCGACAAACGCCGAAAACCTCTGAAGTTCGAGGTGGGTGACAAAGTATTGTTGAAGGTATCTCCTTGGAAGGGAGTGATACGCTTCGGGAAGCGTGGAAAGTTAAATCCTCGCTACATCGGTCCGTTTGAAATTATTGGGGAAGTAGGCCCGGTGGCCTATCGATTGCAACTCCCTGCTGAACTCAATGGAGTTCACAACGTGTTTCACGTTTCCAATCTAAAGAAATGTCTGGCTGAAGACATCGAAATAATTCCCTTGGAGGAATTGGAAATTGACGAACATCTGAGATTTATTGAGCAACCAGTAGAAATCATGGGACGCGAGGAGAAAGCCCTCAAACGTAGCAAGATTCCGATCGTCAAGGTGCGATGGAACTCAAGACGTGGACCTGAATATACTTGGGAACGTGAGGATCAGATGAAGAAAAAGTATCCTCACCTGTTCGAGCAAACGTCCACGGAAACTCATGGTATGATTTAAATTTTGGGGACCAAAATTCCTTAACGGGAGGAGGATGTGACAACCCTAAAACTTTTTGCTTTCTTTCCCCCAGCGACGATAGCAACGACGACAGCTGATGCTGCGAACGCAACGACGCAAGAATAATTTTCGGGACGAAAATTCCAATTTCAGGGGAATGATGTGACACCCGAGAATTTCAAGGTTAACTTCCGTTAGACAAACCCGTTAGTTACGTTATAAGTAGCTAATGCATAACTAGGCCGAATACGTCCACGACCTTTGGTTGATCACCGAACCTGTCCATATGTGTTGTATGCTCATCATTGATTGTCCTTATGTGCAATGTGAATCATTGATTGTCCTTATGTGCAATGTGATTTAAATACATGACTTAGTATTGTGAATAGCATGATTAATTGTAAATACTTGATTATGTGGAAATTGCCTGAATTTGGTAGTCAGCGAAACTACCGAGCGAAATTACAGATTCGCCCGGTAGCTGGCTAGACTGATCAATGTACCCGAGATTAGGGCCAGTTTCGCCAGCCAGCGAAACTGCCAGCGAAACTAGCCTCTGATATAAATAAACTTAATGAACCCTAGTAGCCTCATTTGCTCAAACACACAACAAACACACACACACTCTCTGAGATTTCTGGACCAGCCGAGAATACCATCAAAGGACCAAGATCTCAGCCTCTAGACCATCATCTCATCTCATCTATCGATTCTAGAATCAACCGTGAGTCCCAAAAACTATGTTTTATGTGTTTTCTACATGTTTTTCTTCTTAAAGCATGCTCAAACCTCCATGATATTGCTTGATCTTCTGTATGTATGCTTTAGGATGCTAGATCTGTAATAAAGTTGATAACTTTGCGTATGAAATCCAACCATGATAGAGATTTATGCCATTTTAGTCATTTTAGGGTTTTATATGTGTTCTTGGTGATTTGATGACAAAATGCATGTTAAACATGTTAAAGTTGCTTGATTTATGTTAGTAAATGCCCATAGATGCTAAATAATGAATTGCATGTATGATCAGAAGCTGTTAGGTTGATTTTTAGGCAAATCCGTATGTTTTTCGCGACCAGCGAAACTGTTGTTCTCTGGGCGAAACTAAGTAGCGAAATTGTGTATCCTTCCAGCGACACTGACCAGCGAAACTATAGTGTCGCCGGGAACCTGACCAGACCAGCTCGAGCGAAACTATCGAGCGAAATACCTGAACGAAAGTTCAAACCAGTTTCCCTGCGAAACTAGGCTAGCGAAACTGCGTCAGCAGTTTCGGGCGAAACTAGCCTAGCGAAACTGTGTTACCGGGCACTGCCTAGCGAAAGTGCTGCCCGTGCACCTAGCGAAACTGCCTAGCGAAACTATGCTAGCGAAACTAAGGCCTGACCTAAAAACCAAACTTGTGAAATTGTTTAAGTGTTATGCCACGACTTGCATGATTTTGCCATGATGAAATATGTTTGATATCTGATTCAAATGAACCCTTGTTTATGATCAACCATTGGTGTCGTGTGTCGGTATGTCGAGTCATAGTTGCAACGTGCTATGTTATGGGCCATAGTGACGTTAAGTAAAGATTAGACACGAAACTAATACTTAAGACCTAAACGTGTTCTAGGTCTTCGTTAAACAACAATATTGGATTTACTTGAAGTGTAGCTGTGCAACCAAAGGTGAGTGTCACTAACCAGCTTACCGTGAGTCCGTTGGGCCACACAGAATAACTTAACGAAAAACAATGCTGACAAACTCGAGAGTGCTAGGCACCTCACTGATAAACATAAGAACACGGGATGCTTGGCACCCACTTGACGAACTGAAGTGTTTTATGGGAACACTTGTGAATTCTGAATAAACGATTTCTGAAACGAAAACTGTTTTAATATGGCTAGTGTAGGTTAAAGTCTAAACCATATGATATCACATGTTTTCTAAGGATGCCTTATAACTTAAAAGTCCTCAACTTAATTGTGCCATTAATTTGTGAAAGCGAGGGGATGTTGGGTAGATCTACTGGAGTTTGACAAACTCCGCCCCGTGGCACGGGGAGTGCACGGAGGTACAATATCAGCCTATTTGCCCGTGGTCCCGAGAGGACACGGGGGAGGCAGAAAACGCGATGACTTGGTCCGCACAGTACGGGATGGCTCGGCCCCCACAAAATAAGTCAGCTTTGGTACAAACTTCCTTAGAGCATGGAACAACGGATTAGCTACCCGCGATATCGGTTGAGTCCTTTAACTTTACGGAACTAGTACATACCCGATGACGTGGTCACGGACAAAACATTTATAAACTGAGAATTAAATACAAGCATTGCTTTTCACAAATGAATATTTTGTAAGTACATTTTGATACGAACTATGATTATGAGACCGGGCCAATGCATGACAAGCCCACTGTGAACTCACCAACCGTTAGGTTGACACTTGCGTGGTTTAAACTTTTGCAGATCGCTAAGGAGTATCCGGAGCGGGTTGGCATGGCACTTGAAGATCCTTGTTTTGATTTAAACTAATTTGGAAATTTAAAACAATATTTATGTAAAGCACGTGGTTAGTGCTAAGACAATATTTTATTCCGCTGCGTTGTGTTTATAATTTGTGTTTGAACTAACCCTGATTCGTTTAGTATTTGTAACTGTGGTTGTGGATCCTGGTCTAGTCGCGCCCCTTAACGGTATAAACTCCGTTAGTGGTATTTTGGGGGTGTGACAGAACCAACTAATGACATTAGCAAGATTAGTAATCGAGGATGAGGAGGTGTCACTAAGGAAGATAGCATCGTCGGCAAAAAAGAGGTGGGAGATATGGGGGCCATTGTTTGGTAATTGGATACCTCGTGTAAGACCCAAAAGATTAGCTTTAACCAAAAGCACATGCAAAGCTTCCATTACCATAATGAAAAGAAAAGGAGAGAGCGGGTCACCTTGCCGGAGGCCTCGAGAGAAAATAAATTCTTTCGAAGGAGACCCATTAATGAGGACCGAGGATCTCCCGGAGGCTAAACAACCTCTAATCCAAGAAACCCATTTCGCCGGAAAACCCATAATGTCCATAAGGTGGAAGAGGAAATTCCAATTGACCGAGTCAAAAGCCTTTGCGAAGTCAATTTTTAGAAAGCAAGCTTCTCTCTTGGAATGTTTGAGCCAAGCAAAGACTTCGTTCAAGATGAGAGGACCTTCAAGGATTTGACGGTCCTTGATGAAGGCAAATTGGGTCTCGCTTATCAAAGAATCGATGACACCTCTAAGACGATTTGCCAACACTTTGGCAATGATTTTATACAATGAACCAATGAGGCTAATGGGCCGATAATCATCAAGATTGAGAGGGTCATGGACTTTAGGGATGAGGGCAATGAAGGAACAATTGCAGCCCCGACTGATATTCCCAGTGGCATAAAAATCATCTAACACCTCCATTAAATCATCTTTAAAGAGGTCCCAGAAATGTTTCATAAACCGAAAATTGAACCCGTCAGGACCCGGGCTTTTGTCCCCCGAACAATCCCAAACATCCCCTCTAATTTCGTCGAGAGAGAAGGGAGTCAGCAGGGAATCACATTCCATTTCAGAAAGTCTTTTGAACCCATCAGCGGGGAACGATGGTCTGTTTACCAACGGGTCGGTAAAACGGGTCTGGAAATGGTCCGCAGCCATCTGTTTAATCGCCCTAGGATCAGTAATCCACTCGCCGTTGGAGTAGAGCCCATTGATTCTGCGTTTACAGTTAGCGGAGTTGATAATTCCGTGAAAAAACCGAGAGTTTTCGTCTCCCTCAAGAGCCCATTTTACACGGCTCTTTTGTTTTATATCTTTCAACTGAATGGCCTCTAGATCGGAAGCTTCTTTTTTCCAAGAAAGGCGGTCAGCCTTTTCAGAATCGGAAAGCCCACGAGAGTCAGCCTGGATTTCCAGGCGATCGATATCAGAGAGAAGGGTTGCCAGTCGACGAGCGTTTGAATCGAGCCGATTTGCGTTCCAAACTTTGATAGCAGTCTTTATGTTTTTGAGTTTTGCAAGGAGTTTTCGATCAGGCCTTCCAAAACAGGTTGGCATATTCGCCGCATCAAGAACAATTTGATCAAACCCCTCAACCACAAGCCAAGAGTTGAAGCATCTAAAATAGAACAAAGTGAGGTTTCCCCTTCAAACATGTATTTGAAGGGGTTTCATAAACCGAAAATTGTTACCCTCACCGTATCGTAGGGGTTTCCCCCAAATGGTATTAAATATATATTACTTTACATATATAAGGGATTTATTTTGCATATTTTGTTTGACACATGCTAATCTATACTTTAAAGTTTAAATCTAAAATAGCAGTGTTCTTATATATGTAAGCTTTTATGTGCACAGGAAGAGCTCTAGAAATACAAAGCAGGAAATGGCCAGGTTGAAATTTTTCTTACGTTCATTTATTCCAGATTTTAAAATAGAGAAATCAAACTCTACGCTTTTGACTGCTTTTAGATTTTATATGAACGAGATTTTGTGTTGGCGCGTTGTGGCCTTTTTTTTAACAGAACGAAGACCATCTTGGAGAAAATCCCTGGTGAAATCCTTACCACCAATATACTGTTGGTCTTGATTGTAGATGCTTCATTCTTTAGTTCAAGTTGTGAGGATGAGTTTAATGGAGTTGTAATAAACTTGAAGTGGAAAACAAGAGTCTGTGGAAATCAATTGCTTCTATAGTTTTAGCAAAATAAATTTTGATCACATTCGTATGAAATGATGCCACGATGTCAATTGTCGTGAAAATCAACCAGTTGTTTCCGTAGAAACGAATATCGTGATGTAAATTGTCATGCCACCATTATGCGCGAACAATATCGAATAAAGCACTATTAACTGATATTACCCTTTATCCACTGATTTGGCATGTCTAAGTTTTAGAAAAATTGTTATGTTCAGTAAACATACATACATATATACATGTCTATAGAGTAAACATAACAAGCGAACAGAAGACGAATACCGCGTTGTAGTTTGTTGTGCCGCTGTAACGCGTGAACAGAATACGAATAACACGCTATACAGTGTCGCCGCCGCAATGCGCGGGCTCACGGCTAGTATATATATATATATATACTAGGATAGTGCCCGTGCGTTGTAGTGGCGATATTTTATAGCGTGTTATTCGTCATTTGTTCAAAGTTGTGATTGGTAGGAATAATTATAAATAATTGTTCAAAGTTGTAACGGCTAGTATATATATATATATATATATATATATATATATGGAAAAGATAAATTGGAACCCACCTTGAGTTGGAGAAACCTTGGAACCCACTTTCTAACCCTTGATCAACTTCATCCAAAGGCTCTTGTTTATTCTCCATTTTCGAATTATTTTATCACACTTAATTAGATAACAAAGTTACTTTTAGGGGTAGAAAGGTAATGTTAGCATCCATTTTTTAATATTAATCAGACTTTGACAGTGTACTTCATCAACAACCTTCACCATTTCCTTTAGTTATTTAAAAATTTCATCAGATCCCCATTCATCTTCAACCCACTTTCTCTCTAAAGTTATAGAGAAACTATGATCTCCATCATGAAATCTCCCAAGGTCGAAGAAAACCCGTAACCACCTAGCATCACCGTCACTATATCAAAGAAACCTCAACCCTGAAACCTCTGTCGTATCTTCGGAAAACCCTAGATCTGACCTCGCCGGAAAACCCTAGATCTGACCTCGCCGGAGAAACCGCCGCCTCCTGCTCCGGCGGCGGTGATAATGGAATCCGCGGCGTCGATCGCGATTTGAGTAGCGAGAGCTTCGAGGAACGGTTCCGGCCACACGGACGTGTTGAATCGTTGACGAGAATGAGACGGTTGTGCAAACGCCGCTGCACCGCCGCCGTCTGCTCCGGCGTATCCTCCGCCGTGGTGCGACGAAGAAGACGAGGCCGTGGTTTCATTGCCCTTATTTTGTGCTTTTAATCTTCTTCTCATTTCAAGAATCTTGAAAAATATTACTAATTTATGTTTTATACCCATGAATCTTGAAAAATATTACTAATTTTTGTTTTATACCCATGAATCTTGAAAATTTTTCAAGGCTCTTTTTTCTTGGATCTCTGTTTTACTCTTTTTTGCATTTTTTGAGCTTGAATCTCTGATTTGGAGATGGTTTTCATGAAACCTCATTTGGGGTTTGAGATTCATTCGAATTTGTTAATAACGACCTTATTTTATGCATTTTTTGAGCTTGAATCTTCTTCTCATCTCAACAAAGTGACATTTTTGGTGGGATTTGTTGCAGGTTTGCTAGGGGTGCTTGCAGGGGTTAGAGGGCCGTTTACGCCGTCACAGTGGATGGAGCTGGAGCACCAACCGTTGATATATAAATACAAAACGGTTAACGCACCGATTCCGTCTAATCTCATTATTTCTATCCGAATAGCTCTGGAAACGGCGGCGTTTTGTTTGTATCCCAGAGCTAATCTCCTACACAACACCTGTAAGTTGTTAAATTTTCAAACCCCTATCAAAGCTTCATAAGATCATCAATATTGATCTCGTTGTTCTAGATTCCCAGTTTCAAGCATATATTGATTATTCATTTGTTTGGTAAATTTAAGTTTATTTATATCACTATAGTATTTGATGGGTAGTATTTGATTGATTAGTGATTTTATGTAATTTAATTTACAGTTTATATTTGTATCTACATATGTAACTTTTTTGATATTGGATATGTTACTTTTTTATGTTACATGTGTAACTTTTTTAATATTAAACATATGTAACTTTACCTGCGTAACTTTTTTGAAATTGAATAAGCATGCTACATGATATATTTAAAATTGTTCATAAAAGCTACATATGTAACTTTTTTGAAAATGTTACATATGTAACTTTTTTGATGTTCAATATGCAACTTTTTTGGTGTTTTTTTTTAAATTTTTGTTTATATACCATGTTTTAAATGCACATATCAATTAAACTTGCTTCTTGAATTTTTAACCGTTAAAAGTTCTTTAAAAAATGATAAAATGTCTTGTTGATATGTTTAATATTGTTCATACAAGTTACATATGTAACTTTTTTTATAATAGTACATATGTAACTCTTTTTTGATGTTGAATATTGAAATTGTTTGATTTTTTTTATATGTAACTTGTTTTATAATGCTACATGTGTAACTTTTTTAATATTGAATATGCAACTTTTTTATGTTACATGTGTAACTTTTTGATATTAAACATATGTAACTTTACATGTGTAACTTGTTGTTATGTTTAATATTGTTCATACAAGTTATATATGTAACTTGTTCGATAATGCTACATATGTAACCTTTTAAGTTAAATATATAACTTTTTGATGTTTTTTTTTAATTTCTGTTTATATACCATGTGTTAAATGTATATATCAATTAAACTTGTTTCTTGATTTTTTGCTAATTAAAAATCATAAAAGTATGCTAAGTGTCTTGTTGATATGTTTAAACTTGTTTATAAAAGTTACATATTTTTTTGTTTGATAACGTTACATATGTAACGTTTTTGATGTTCAAGATGTAAGTTGTTTGATGTTTTTTATTTTTATTTTTGTCTATATGCCATGTGTTAAATTCTTAACATATATTTCTAATAATATATATGAGTTATATATGTAGATAAAACTAATGAATTTGTTTTTCTTTGTAGGTGAATGTATTTTTTTTGTCAAATATGAAGATAATTATCAAGAACTGAAGAATAAATAGTTTTAGATGTTTATGTAGCTTGTTATATAATTTTTATGACAATTTTTTATTTGTTTTATTATACTTTGTTATATCAAAATGTATATTGTTAATTGTGTTATATTTGGTGTTAACTGTAATGTTTTTAATTAGGTATATTTGTCAATTTTTTGCTTTACAACAGATAATAAAAGCTACGTATGGCATCTGAGAAAATAGTTACACTCCCACCCGAAAACATTTTAAAAGGAGTTTTTAGTAGTTAAAAAATCTTTTTTTTATAATAATTATTTTTCAAATTTAACTTGTACTCGCGAATATATATGCCATTAATTGTAATATTTTTGTTCAGACTAAAAAAAGTTACGTATGTAACATTTCGTATCTGTAAATACGTGTTTTATATTCTTGTTATTTTAAAAACGTTTTAAAAGGTAAAAGAAAAAAATCTGGAAAAAGGATAAAGGATGGAGAAAAGAGAAGAGAGGAGAGAGGAGAGAGAAAGAGAGAGAGAGAGAGGAGAGAGAAAAGAAGTTAGAGGAGAGAGGAGAGAGATTGAGTAATTTACTTTGTTACCCTTTTATATATGTAGATGTGGACAATTGTGAGCCATAGATTTGGGTTCCAATGATTCTTCAACTCAACAAGGGTTCCATTTAACCCCAACCCTATATATATATATATATATATATATATATATAAATATAGGATTGGTAGGAATAATTATAAATAATTATTCAAAGTTGTGATTGTTTGTTTCGTGATTTTTCCTCAAAGTATCTAAAATAGTTTAAAGGGAAATGCTTTGTATACGATCAAAAGATTGTATAAAGTTTGATGTTTCATGTATTTCTCCCCCATTAATAAAAACAGTAAAGGAAAAGGGGCCGTGAAACTCACTTGATCAAGGTGATGATGAAAGCTGTATCGCGCTGGACGTAGCAAGTAAACAGTGTCCTAATAATAATTAATAAGACAGTTTAAGGTACTGTTTCGGTTGGATAATGTTCAGTTACCCAAATGATCCTGGTCGAGTCTTGACATAACATTCCCGTTTGTATTGTTTGTAAAGCCTGTTTGGAATATTTATTGTTCAAATAAATATTTTGGTTAATGAATATACTAATAGTTGAATCAATATATAACTTGTAGAAATAATTATAAATAATTATTTAAAGTTATGAAAATATATATTCAGATCAAGTTTTGAACATCGAGACAAATAATAAGGTATTTTATTATTTGAAGTTCACGTTATATATTTAATTCCGAGTTTACAATTATAGACAAATAATTATATATAAGTCATAGAAATATTTATGCAAATAAATATATATAACTTGTAGAAATGATATACGCTTCAGTATTCTCAAAATTCTAGAAAAATATAAGTCTTTATATTATAAGAAATTTAGTCGTTGGCTTTGCCGCTATACGATACAAGTATCTGACAAATGATCATTATGATAATTAATATTTAACTCCGTAAATATTATTATGTTTATGTTATCTCAAATAGTTTTCTAAATTATATTTAGAAAATATTAGAATGAGATATCGGATGTGTTTTTAACACTTTCATAAAAATATATTTGTAATAATATATAAGTTTCACGTTGAGTAAGTTCAAAATATAACTCCGTATATTTTTAGGTCCAACGTCTAGAATTTATATTATATATATATATATATATATATATATATATATATATATATATATATAGTATTCCGTTAAGTAATACGATATAAAAAAATAATAATATTTAAGTTCTTAAATATTACAGGGTTGTAATAACTTTAAATAAATATTTCAAGTTATTAAAGAAAATAAGTTCTAAAATATGAGCACTTAGTTATTAAGTATGAGTCCAAACGCCCGGTATTTAGAAATATATATATGTTTGATAAAAAGAAACACATTTTTATAACAACATAGCCAATAATATATTT
>JBCNJP010000301.1:23482-56118 GCA_039602395.1 Deinandra increscens subsp. villosa | reverse complement strand
CGTCTTATGCAATTTTGTTGATTATAATGTGATGTGTGTATACTTGCTTTGAAATTAGGTAGCCAAGTGACGAGTGAGTTGTTAGTAAACTTTTACTAAATATGTATGATTATATGAGAATAGGTGGTGCATTTGCTTGTATTAGTATGTGGTGGATACGCCGCTGGTACATCCTATATATATACATAGTAATATAAGTTACCCGGTATATTGGAAGTGTGGAGGATACGCCGCTCGTACATCCTGTATACATACACTAACGGTAAATTGGAGGATGTCCCTTTGTTGCAGTATATGAATGCCTTATCACTGTTTAATAACAAACCTAAATCATCAGGTTATTTAACTAGGGGTAGGTAGTATACATGATCGGTGACTAAGTCATTAAGATGAGAAAATGACCTAATAGAGTTAAAGCATGAGTTGCTACTAGAACCTAATAATGTCAAAGCATGAGTTGCTAATATGACTTATTAGAGTTAGAGCATGTGTTTCTACTGAAGATGAAGGGTCGCTGCTTCCCTATAGTAGTGGCTTAGGGAACCGTGTACAGACGGAGCGGCAGTCGGACATCGAAAAAGCTACCTTACGACAAAGTAGGATGACGATTGCAGTGGCGGGTAAACCTTTCGAAGGAGATGAAGAATGAAGAGACGCTACTTCTCCATAGTGGTGGCTTAGGGAACCATGTACAGACGAAACTACATTGGGTCGTTGTAATAACTATCCTTCAAGATGGGATGAAGTGTGTAGTGGGCGGACTCTTCATGGAGAACCAAAATAGTTGGTTAAATATAGTGACTTAGTAGTGGTCATGGTTAAGATGATATGATATATTATCATACTGAATACGTGTTAGGATTTATATGTGATTTATATATGTGTTGTGAAAACCAGGTAAACACTTAAAATGGTTTTGAACTAAACAGTAGAACTCACCAGCGTAAGCTGACTTTTTAAAAGTATGTATGCTAGGTTCTGTAGAGACGTTCAGAAGTAAAGGCACGGACGGGATAATCGAGAATGCTATCAAGGAAGAGTTTCTGGCATGCTGGCTTAGTTATATATTTCCTTACCATAATTAGTTATAATTATGTTTAATATCTCTCTTACTGTATTACTTGGCTTATATAAATAAAAGTTTTAATTTTCCGCTGTTTAATATCTCTATTGTGCCATGTGTTCATGAGTAAATCCGACACGGGACCCCGCCTGGCACCAAGTCTGGGAGTGGGCGTCACAACGTAGAGAGAATCTGATGTTTTGATGAAACACTAAGAAACTAAAGTAGAATCTGAAATGGAAAACTATCAGGTCGATACTCATGTATACACAGAGATAGTCTGAACATTTGAGAAAATAAAGAAAATCATATTTCAAAATGAACACATGTTTACATAGTGACTTCTCATTTTCTTTTTCACACATATTTTATATCATGAAATACACATCAAGATGTTATCCACTAGGTCAGGCATAACATTTAGTTTATATCACACATGCATACTTTCTGATTTGTCGGGCCTACTTAGCATATCAAACAATGATCTTATGACTTATTCATATACTCTATCCATGAGTGAGAAACGCAAACCAATGTACCATCATTTCCTAATGGTTGAATCAATCTCTCAATTTTTTTTTTCCATTTTGTTATATTTTCAATTTTCTATATTTTCCATTTTCTCCCCCTAAAATGTAAAACACACTATTTTAGCATCTTCAATTCCCCCCCCCCCCCCCACACACACACACTAAAAATATAAACAAACTATAAAGGAACGAAAAATTATTGACCAACATGGATAATCCTCATTTTAAGATTTTGAAAAATCATTTTGAAATATCAATTCTTTGAATAGCCACTTTAAGCAGATACTCCACTATTAGCAACTTTTCAATCACCAACAGGTCTTCTTGAAGTATCATGCACACACCGGGCATATAGATTAGTTTTCAAATTTACCTAAGCTTTCAGCTTGACATCAACCGGTGTCTTCAACAAAATCTTCAGTCGCCTGGGAAACTACTTTGGGTCTCAACTGCATATGTGGTTTTGAAACTTTTAATGAACCAACATCAGTTTTAACATCAAAATTTGATTTACCACCCACACTCTTATTAGTTTTCTTCTTTGTAGAATTAGAAGTTGTGGGTTTTGGCTCATAAAAAACTTTTCCATTTTCATTTACCATTTTGGCAAATTTACCACTAGACGATTTCTTATCAATATTCTTCGGACAATGCATTTGAATGTGCTCTCATTTATGACATTGATAGCACTAATGGTGATCAGTAATCATTATGAAAATCCGATTTCCAAACTGATCAGTCGAACCATCATCATAAATGGTCTCGATTACAGGTTTCTTTGTCCTTTGCTTCTTTGAACCCCGAAATTCATAACAAACATGATTTGAGCCATAAACATCATAAAAATCATCATATTGTGAATTGGGACTTCTAGGAGAATCATTTGAACCGCATGAAGAAAATCTAGTTGAATGATGTCCAACTGTAGAAGAATAAGACAAGACTTTCTTTGAATGTTTTGTAACCCAAGCTCTTTACACGAATTTGAATCAAACCGATGATTAAACTCAATCTCAAACACTTGAGCAATCAAATGTGTTTCAACACAATTATGTGGAAACATCTTATTAGAATATATCTGCTCGGAACCTTTAAGGCGGTACAAACGTTCACCATTGTTTGCATCAAAATATTTAACCTTTCCTTACTGTTAGAGCATGAACCTTGTGTGCTCGTTACTATTCAAATTGTTAAACAGACTGGAGCGTTAGAAGAGTTTGTAGGGTCACGAACTTGATCACAAAGTAAAAAACAAAGTGGGAGTTCGCATCCCACGAAGCGCCAACGAACTGGGGGTTCGTGAATTACTCCACTTCGTTGATTAGCTAGAGTATAAATAGTGTTCATTTTGTGATTCAATCTAAGTTTTTAGGTCATTTGTTCCAGATTTGTGTGTCAGAGAGGGGAGGTTCTGTCCAACCTTCTCTAAGGCTTAAACGGTGTATATTCCTTCGGTTTATGTAACCATTCAACACGTTTAATGATTAAACTTTCGTCTCTTATCTTTATCGACCTAGAAATGATCCACTACATGCTTTTTCATTTTCTCAAAATCATCCTTCATCTTAGAAGTCTTTGTAGTGGGTTTTTTACTTCTTTAAAGCTTTCTTGGGTGCAATGACTTCATCATTTTGCTTCACAAAACCCAAACCTGTCTATTTAGGACTAGATTTCTTTGAAAGCTGCGCCTGAGAACTAGATTCTCCTTTTCTAATTTAGCACTTTATTTAAACTCAACCCTTATTTCCTTTAGACTTTTCTTCTCATAAAACACAGACTCATCAATTTTGTCTTCAGAAGAAATCTTATCATCTTTCTCAACAACTTTTGCATCATACACCTTTTCTTCAGCAAATAAAGTTGAACCTGAAGTAAACTTAAGTTCTTTTCCAGACACATTTTCATTCGTCTCAGCTTGTTTGTTGTATTTCTATGAATCTGGTTCTTTTGCCTTTTAAGAATTAGCATCAACATATTTAGAATAATCCAAAACCTCCTCACAATCTTGCATATCAGCAGCAGACTCAGTAATGACCACGTGGGGGTAGAACTCGATTAAGCTCAGCACATCCAAGAACCTTATTTAAGGCTTTGTTTGTTGCATATTTTTCCTTTCTTATTTGTTCATGTGCCTCAAGTGTCTCCTGAGTAACCTTTTCCCATCTTTTTGTTGTCACTCTGATGCTTCAACTCCTTATCAGCAAGTTCAACACAAGTTTCTTTAAGAACCTCACACTTTTCTTTCAAAGTATCACACTTTTCTTCCAAACTATCACATTTGGAGCAGGATTTAGATTTCAAAGATAGCACTCCTGAGTTGTTTCTTCTAACTTCTTCTTGTAAACTTCCAAATCTTCTTTTGTTTGTCTACATTCAGCCACTAGCAGACTCTTTTCCTTTATCAAGTCACAGTTATCTTTGTCCTTTTTAGTATAAAATTCACACATCGAATCATAACTGCTTGTGATTGAGTCAACAGCAGTAACACTACCATCAACCTGCTCAGACCTGGCAAGAAAAGCATATTGATCAGAAAAAGTTTTTCCCCAATCATAACCAGAATTAGATTGTTTTTTATGTAAACACTCTGTTTTTTTCATATTCTCAATATCACCACATTTCTTTAGCAAGAGCATTCCATAATTTTTAGACTTCTTGTAAATCTTGAATTGATAAAATAGGTCTTTTGACAATGCCATCTTGAGAACTTCATATGCCTTCTTTTCTCTCTGATAGTGCTTCACTTTATCAACACTAAGATCTATTGGCATTTTAGTCTCTTCATTCTCTGATGGATGTATATACTCGTCCTTAATTGGAATCCACAAGTCCTTATCCGTAGCACCAACGTATGCTTAAAAACTCTTTTTCCAGATATGATAATCTTCAAGTTTTAACATTTTTTGGCACTTTCTAACTTGTAATAGCAACAAATGCTTGGAAATCATTCATTTAAAAAAAATAATAGCTTATGTCCCAACGAACCGAGAAATGTATTTTCAATGAATAAAGGTGTTAAATGAACGAACCAAATTCAAAACTCAAGTGACCAAACCGGGGTTTCAATGAACAAACCAAGAATATCAACGAACCAGGTTTGAACTATAGGTCAACGAACGAACCTAGAAAGTCAACTTCTCAACGAACAAATGAAACTCAACGAACTAGACCACAATGAACTGATAACACTAAACGAACCAGAATAAAGGTTAACGAACCGGTAGTTTATTTGTATGCAGATCAACGAACTGGAGCAATTTCACTTAATTTTTTTTTTGGAAATTGGACGATTTTAAACGAACAGAATCTCACAGATACAAAACAAGATGAATCAGAATGATAATGAATACATAAAACTCAACAAAGATAGCAATAAAGAGGAAAACACTTGAAAAATCTCGTGAAAGTTCAAATTTTGACACCAAGAAACAAGTAGAAATGGCCAAATGCTCTGATACCACTTGTAAAACCACTGATTGGATCGTCTACAAGTTCATGGCATCAAGATCAAGATGAACACATAATGTAAATAAGAATCTTTGTATTAACGATAACAAACACCTAATACAAGACTCTATAACATGTAAGCTCTCAACTCTCAAAGACTCCTCTCTTTCTGGACAAACTCAGATCTCATGTCTATCTATGTTCAAGTGAACTAACTTAAACCTTATATAGTAACTCACTAACCAACGAACTAGGACAGTCAATGAACCACAGGTTCATTGACAGTTCGTTGGAGGCTCTAAGAGATACAACACCTCACCACGACTAACTCTAACACACTAACACAAGGTGAGTAGATACATCACACAACACCCAAAATTATGCTCTAACATAGCACTGGAGTACGCCTATCATAATTGTAGTTGATGTTTTCGATACCATCGTAACTTGGGGTTACGCTACGACGGTGAGTGAAGCGTCTATGGAGATTTAGACAATGAAATGATGCTCCAGTGTGACTGTCTGACTGATTCAGGTGGTACTGACTTATGTATGGCAATGACAGGTGATCGGTGAGGGAGGATGTGGTATTTAGCGACAAAAGGTCTTGAAGGAAGGAGTGGTTGTTATTTTAATAAAGAGCTGGCAGTGGTATTTGATGTTTAATTTAATAGTGGTTTTATTTCTTTTTGATAAATGATATGTTTAATACTCTTATATTATACTACTAAACAAATTACAACTTCTAATAATAAAAATTATAATAATAAAAGTGAATATAATATTGGCAAACCCATCAGTGTCTCTAACCTCCATTCCCAACCGTCCCTTACCACCGTAATTCTGTTCAAAGTTCTGTAACATCCTTTCTCTAATATTACCGGCGAAAACCATATATATAAAATCACCGACTGCAACCACATTTCTGTATTACTTCTGCCTCCTTCTTTTTCTCCGTCAACCATCGCTCTCTCCCGTCAAAATCAACCGGTTGTCCTTTTAGTTATTGTCTTCTCCAACTTTGATTCTTCACAAGGCTACAGGTATCTTCCTTTGATTCCCATGTTTTTTTTCCTACATTTTGAATGGCATCCTACCGTTTTCTTTATTATCTCATCTCGTTTCTTTTACTTTATCTTTTAAATGTCTTAAAGAGATGTAGGTTGAATTTTTATGTGTTCCAATCGGATTGACTACTTCTGCACTTTTAGTTTTAGATTTTGATTAGTTTTTCAATTTTTGCCTTTTGGGGTTGATTTTTGGAATCCTATTTTATTATCAGTTTTTAAGGGAAAAATACCAAAATAACCACGTTGACCAAATACTTTTCCAAAATAGCCCCTTGAAAGTCAACATCCTCATTTTCTCCCTCCATGCACGGTCGTCCGACTCCTCGGCACGGTCTTGGTCGATAACCCAATGACATAACGACACGTGTATCCGTCATGGTCGCCACGCCCCTACACGGCCGACAACGACCCTCATTTTTGGACCCACGACCGTCCACAACATGACATATTTCATGGTCGTCCATGACCCCCTGACGGTAGTCTGACCATGTTTCACGGTCGTGGCGCCCTTCAAATTATTATATTATTTCTTTTAAAATCCTCAATGTCGTTGACTAGGGATTGAGGGTTGTAGACCTCACGGTCATCAACGACCGTGTGCACAGTCGTTGACCATTAAAAAATGAACCTGGTTTTTTTATTTTTTATAATATTTTTAATTTTCTTTTTGTTTTTACTCTTACTCACCCTACCCGCCCCCCCCCCCCCCTTGTATACTCTATCTCCTCACTTTAAATTTTTACAATCTCTTCTCTAATCTCATGTACTAACACTTCTCAGTTTTTGTAAATGGCTACAACTTCAACGATTTGGGGTCAACGATTTGAAGTTGTAGCCATTTACAAAAATTGAGAAGTGTTAGTAGATGATATTAGAGAATAGATTGTAAAAATTTTAAGTGGGGAGATAGACTGTATAAAGGGTAGGGTGAGACAGTAAAAATAAAAAGAAAATAAAAAAGTTTTAAAAAATAAAAAATTCGGGGTCGTTTTTTAATGATCAACGAGTGTGCACACGGTCGTTGTAACTATGTGGTCAACGACCCTCAATCCCTGGTTAACGATGTTGAGGATATTAAAAGAAATAATATTTTAATTTGAAGGGCGCCACGACCGTGACGCGTGGTCAGATGACCATCAGGGGGTCGTGGATGACCCTGAAATATGTCAGGTTGGGGACGGTCGTGGGTCCAAAAAGGAGGGTTGTTGTTGGCCGTGTAGGGGCGTGACAACCATGACGGATACACATGTCGTTATGTTATTGGGTTATCGCCACGACCGTGCCGAAGGATCGGAAGACCGTGCGTGGAGGGAAAAAATGGGGATGTTGACTTTCAAGGGGATATTATAAGAATGTTTTTGGTCAACGTGGCTATTTTGGCCTTTTTCCCTTTTTTCTAATCGTTGAATCTTCCTTTTAGGTTTTAAATGAGATTTGCCAATCTCCTACGATATTCCTTAATTTCGTTCTTAGATGTATTCATACTTCATTCCAGTTTGTGCTTACATCGTTCCAATATCTATTTAGTTTTTGCTATGAATGAATTAGACTACTGCATTTTTTGTCAAAACAATAAAATGAATGTAGAAAGTGTCTCCAATTTTCAATCGCCGATAAGTTTATAACTGGGATTTAGAGAGAGTTATAGGACACGATGATAATAAATTTGGGCTAAGAAACAAAACCAAAGTGAGGGAAGGGAGATATGTAGAGGAAGTTGTAGTGATGAAAAGCCGTGACGGTTCAAAATGAAACCGTCGACAGGATGATTAATGAAAGTGTTTGGGATTGGGTTTACGATGGGTGCTAAAGCATGGCACCGGCGTTAAGGTTAGAAAATAGGGGACGGAGATCTTAGAGCGTGGTGCAGTTATGAAGAGAAGTTTTGTGGGCGGTGGAGCGGAGTCGAAAGGGGGAAAGAGAAAAGGTTGGTGTGTGGTGAAGCACGTGTTAGTAGCTAGTTCCTGATCGTCATGTGAAGTATCGAGTACAAGACAAGTCATGGAAGTTTGCTACTGGCCGAACCCTTGGCGAACTCCAAGTTCGGACTGGTCTGAACTTGTCCGAACCTAAGGTTCGGACCATCGAGTTTTGCTATAGTATATATAGTTTGTCTTGTGTTGTAATTGGCACACTTGTACGTTTGAGTCTTACTTCCTATCAATGTACTCTGTTGTTCTCTGTGGTCTAATACAAGTCTCTTTGTATTTACTCTTGTGTGATTACTCGTTTTACATTGATTTCGATACGACTAAGTAGACGATCTACTGCTCACGCATTTTCAAGTGGTATCAGAGCTATTGGTTTGCTCTACTGGTCGGAAATCATTGTTTTTCAGAGTTTTGAGTCAAAATTTCAAGTTTTATGAAAATCAGTATCACTTTTGGATTCGTTTGATCATCTCGAGTGTGCTTTACATGAAAAATCTTCTCTGTGTTTGTTTCTATTGAGTTTGCTTGAGTTCCCGTCAAAAATTTCATCCAAAATCATAGAAAATCACGAAAATGGTGTCGAGAGTGATTCTGTTCGGTTGAGGTTTGGAAAATCCAAACATAACCACTCTGAACTCCTAGTTTGGAGATCGTTCGGCTCAATTTTCACGAACTTAAGGTTCGGTCAGAGTTCAGATTATTTTCGGTCAAGGTTCGGGTTAAGTTCGTACACTGTTTAGAACAAGTTCGGCCTAAGTTCTGTTGATCATCCAAAGGTCAGATTCGGAAGGAGTTCGGTCACTTTTTGTTCGGATAAGGTTCGGCAGAAGTTCGGAAGACGTTCGGACGAGGTTCGGCACAGGTTCGGCGTGAATTGTGACATAATTTTTCAAAATGTCCGATTTTCAAGTGTTCGTGACTATTCAAAATTCGGTTCAAGCAACGATGCAAACAATGATGAATTATGATAATGAAATTGGAACAAGTTAGAAAGTTCCCAAATTGCTCAAATTGGAACAATATCATAGTTGGGTTAAAAGATTTGAAGTGTACGTTGATACTAATGACATTGATATGTGGTTGGCATTTACTGATTAATATGTTTATCCTAAGGATGAAACTGTTTAACCCATGCTTCAAAGAAAGATGTCCTCTGAACAAAAGAAAGCTTATCAAGCTGAGAAAAAGGCATATGGTACTTTAACAATGGCTTTGCCTAAAGAATTACTACATCAATTTTCTGGTAATTACACATCGAAGAGTTTGTGGGATGATTTGGAAAAGAGATGTGAAGGCAATGACCAATATAAGAAAAGTCGTCATAAAGTTTTGAAGAAGGAATTTGATAGCTTCAAGCATTACTAAAATGAATCGATTCCAAAACTAATTGCAAGATTTGCTCACTTGATGAAAGAAATGCGTTTGGTGAGTCTTACAAAAGAAGAAGATGATATGAAAGAAAAAATTTTGGAGGCTTTACCAGAGAAGTGGGAGAATTATGTGATGATGATCACTCATGATAAAGAATATCCGGGATTATCATTTAATGATTTAATTCAAAGAATTCAAGCGAGGGATATGGAGTTGATGGTAAATAAATCACTTCCTGCACAAGTTCAAAATCCTGCTGTGTATTTTGGTGATAATGATTCAACCATGAATGCTGGAAAATCTAATATTCTTAGTTTTGCACCTCCTACAGCATTCATTGCAGGTAAATCTGAAACTTCAAGCGTTTCTGCTGGTTGTAATGTTTCTGTTCCTAGTTCTTCAACTCAAAATGCTTTGTCTGCCCAAACCACCGATGATTATAATGCTTTAATATCTGCGTTGGTATCTTCATATTTTGGGGTTATTACTGGTCCTGTTAATAATGATGAATTGACAAATGAAGATTACGATCAGATAGATTATGATCATTTGGAAGACATGGATTTGAACTGGCAATATGCTATGTTAGTTCGAAGAACGAAGAAACTTTTTAACAGAACTGGCAAGAAAAGATTGAATCAAGATGGAAAAATTGGTTTGGACAAGTCAAAGGTTAAGTGTTATAAGTGTTCTGTTTATGGACATTTTGCACGAGAATGTCCAAGTTCAATTGACAATAAGCTAAAATCTGGTCAACATGCTCATATGGTTTTTCATTCATCAAATGAAACTCCCAAGGTTGAAGAGAAATCTGTTTCTTTTGATGAGAAATTGACTGATACATTTTGGCATCCAAATGAATTTGCTTGGAATGTAGATTCAACAGCACAAATGAAACATGCTCCGTTTACTATTGCTTTAACTGCTCGTCATGATGATGATGATAGCATTCTGAGTGATTCTGATTCCAATTCGACTATATCAATGCTCAAAGAAGTTAAAGTTGAAAAGTCAAAATGTCTTGAATGTATAAGGCTAAGTAAGAAAATTTCAAGTTTTGAGAATATGTCTCAATTATCAACTGAAGAGATTGTTGTGCTTAAGAAAGAATTGGATGATTTTCAAAAGAAATATTATGAATTGGTTCATGTTCACGAAGATGTTTTGAAAGAAAAGAGCAAGTTGGCAGAAGAATGTGAAAAGCCCAAAGCTGAAGCTTTAGATGCAGCTCAAGATTTTGAGAATTTATTTGAAAAGAGTTATCCTGTTCAACAAAAGTATGAAAAGGAGAATGCTCTTATTGTTGAGTCTGCAACTACTATTGAGAAACTTCAGAATAAGATATCTATGCTTCAAGATGAGAATGTTTTGAATAGTGATAAGAATGAAGTTTTGACAAAAGATATTGAGATTTACAAGAAAAAGAGAGAAAGTGTTCTTGAAGAATTATTTGCTGAATATGAGATTCGGAAGCTACAAACGTATGAATATGATGATCTTAATGCAAAATTCATCAAGTCACAAAAAGAAGTGTTTGATGCTCAACAAAAGATATCTGAATTGAAGTTGGAAATTTTGGAGTTGCAAAGGCAAGTAAAGAATTGCAATTTGTCACCGACATTGCTGAATTTCTTATACAAGCAGGATAGGAGTGAGGATAGTTCTAAAAAGGATGATATTCACTTGGTACCTCAACCGCTGGATTTATCTGAGGTTACATCTGCTCAGCTTGATCCGAAAGTCGAATTGCATGATTATTCAAAATTTGCCACTTCATCCAAGAAGAAGCCTAAGTCTAAAAAGAAGGAAAAGTCTTTGGGTGAAGCTCCGAAGTTTAGCTCAAAGTCTATTTTTCTTGAAAATGATTTTTTTTTTTGACAAAAGTGGTGCAAGTACTTCATCTGCAATTGAAGAAGACAAAGACTTGGTTGAGAAGAACAAGCTGAAAGACATCAAAGCTAAATTCACTAGAGAAGCTAAGGGGAGAGAAGCTTCTGGTTCTTCTTCTTCAAGTTCATCAAAAACTTTAGGATTCAAGTACAAAGGCTTGGGTTATGAGGTGAAGGAAGCACCCAATCAAGTTAAGAAGCCAGTGAAAGTTTAAAAAGTTTCAAAAGTTAAAGATCAAAAGATGTCACCTCCTCTGAAGAAAGATTCTTATTATTCTGGATGGTCCTCATCTTCAAGGAGTCTATCTCCTAGGTATGATTCTTCAGATGGTTTCTTTGATACTTTTGATTCTGAACATTCATCTGGTCAAATGTTTTTCGAGAACGACTTTGTTATGCATGTCGTCAACCAGGACATCTTGCTGCTGATTGTCCGACGACTGCATATATTCACAACACTGCTAAATATGTGGAGAACAAAGGTCAATTTTTTGATGAACCATGGTCTTCAAAGATCAAATCAACTCGTAAGTCGTCATGGTCTAAACCAAGTACGCCGGTTGAATCTGATTCTTGTTCTGATCAAAAATTAAAATCCTTACAATTCTGGAAACCAAAAGTTGTTTCCAAGGCCAACAACGACTATATGGAAGACACCGGGCAACCCGACGCTGTTGAGATCCCAAAGCGACTAATGTTTTATTTGGTGTCAAGCAGGTATTTCAGGAAGACCTTTCGGTGATTGGAAAATTGCTGATTGGGAAATATCTGTGATAACTTAAATTGAATTTCAAAATCAATCTTGTTTTTAAAATGCTAAACGGAAAAGTATTCGTTTTGGTTGATAAAATTTTCATTTGTTTCACTCTGTCTCATTTTGAGGGGGAGTTTGTTTTTGCAAAAATCCAAAAATAGGGTGTTGTTTTTTCAAATGTTAAAAATGAAAATCTATAAATAGAATTGTCATTTTTAGGGGGGAGAAATTTGAAAAGACAAAACATTGAAAAATGCAAAAATCCAAAAACATTGAAAAATGAGAAATTGTATGCGACATGATTGGGAAATGATGGTACATTGGCTGACATCGTCTGACTCACGGATAAAATAGATGAAACAACCATACGACCATTTGATCGATGTGTAAGGTAGGCTCGGCAAATCAGAAAGTATTCAAATGTGATATACACTAAATCTGATGCTTGACCTAGTGGACAACATCTTGATGCATTTCTCATGATATATCAAGAAAAAGATATGTGAAAATTAAAATGAGAAGTCACTGTGTATACATGTGTTCTTTTTGCAAAGATTTAAACTTGTTTGATTTTCTTTATTTTGTCAAACGATCGGACTTTCTCTGCGTGCTCACAAGGCCGGCCTGATCGTTGTTCATTTGACATTCTGCTTTATTTTCTTTGGTGTTTCGTATAACTCATCGGACTTTCTCTGCGTGTACAGGAGTACCGACCTAATTGTTGTTGAGTTATACAATTTCAACTTGTTTTATTTTCTTATTTTTTAAAATCTGAGGCCTTATCTGTGTATCGAAAGATTAACCATAAGGTAGACGATTTAACGTTCTTATTTATTTTTGCATGGAACACAGTTGACGATATCATGAATACAATCATTATGTGATTAAATTACAAATGAAATCACAAAAATGTGATAAGCAAAAGCATATCTGAATATGTCTGATAGTGTGGGGTACACTGGTCAATGCAAATCTAATCAATACCTTAACATATCCAGATGTTATGAGTATGATTTTGTCTGAGTTTAAAGTTCGACAAATTGTATTTGCAATCGACATGGCTTATGTGCTATAATAATCGAAATTGAAGTGTAGTTCAGCATGTTTTGTTCAATATGATCCCAAGTCGTGATCTTTTTCACAAAAGACAAAAATAGCGTCTGATTTTGTATTGCATTTACTTTTCATTATCAGAAAATACCAAAAAGATTTTAGTTGTGTTTTAATATAAAGTTTCTAAAAGCAAAAAAGATTTTGTTTCTATTTTGTTTTCGATTGACCAACACGGAATACGAAATCAAATTTGAAAATCAAATTATCTTGGAGTCTCGAAGAGACGTTTTGCGCCAAGATTATTTATGTTGGCAGGTTTCTAAGTGGAAAGAGAACATCACAGCTTCAAGTCTTCTGAAGATTTTTGACAAAGAAATTACACACGATGCAATATCAAGTATTCAAGATTGAACTCATCGTCAAAGAAGAGGAAGAGTTTGATTGAAGATACATGATACAAGTTTTTAGTGGAAGGTGATACTACACATGCCGAGGGGGAGTTTGTTAGTACCTAGTTCCTGATCGTCATGTGAAGTATCGATTACAAGATAAGTCATGGAAGTTTGCTACTGGCCGAACCCTTGGCGAACTCCAAGTTCGGACTGGTCCGAACTTGTCCGAACCTGAGGTTCGAACCATCGGGTTTTGCTATAGTATATATAGTTTGTCTGGTGTTGTAATTGGCACACTTGTACGTTTGAGTCTTACTTCCTATCAGTGTACTCTGTTGTTCTCTGTGGTCTAATAAAAGTCTCTTTGTATTTACTCTCGTGTGATTACTCGTTTTACATTGATTTCGATACGACTAAGTAGACGATCTACCGCTCACGCATTTTCAGCACGAGACGGAGAGAAGAGAAAGAAACAATATGACCTTCGATCTCCTTTCTAATCCGACAAGAGATGTTGTGGTCTTCGCCGATGTTTTTGCCAAACGATATGACCATAACCGTATTTGTTTTATCTCACATTTTCACTTCCGTATTCTGTCTTCTTCCTTTTACATACAGATTTCTTCCTTTTACATACAGCGACATAAAATTAATAGTGTTCTTCAATGTCTTATTTAAATTCTTAATCTATTTCCTATGTTTGTTGGTCTTGTAGATTTTTTTTTTCAATTGTTAGAATTCGTTGAATCTTCCTTTTAGGTTTTGAATGTGAAAATGCATGAGCATCGTACCGTCTACTCAATCTAGCTAATCGGACATCGAAACATAATTAACCAATTGTTTTATTGATCAACGAAGAACAATTACAATCAGTAAACACTCAGAAACACAACACAGAGAAACACCTTGAAAACACACTCTTAGCAGAAATCTCACACGCTCAGAACTCCTATTACAATGTCCAAACTTTTATATATACCCAGCTGACCGAGCCTCGTCCGAACCTCAGGTTCGGCCAGTCCGAACTCCAGGTTCGGACCTGGTTCGGCCACACAGACTTTGGCTTGAACTTGAACATTGCTCGATACTTCACACGACGCACATATCAGGTATCAACAAACTCTCCCTCGTCGTGTGCAGTATCTCTACTCTTCTACATTATCAAATCTTATCTTCAACCAAGCTCCCCCTTAATTGTAGAATCTGTTCGTCCAATGAAATGAATCTTCGAACAAACTTCTCCTAAACTTGATCGTATCTTGATCTTGAATACTTGACAATGACTGGTGTATCTCTGGTCTTTATCAACAGCTTCATAAGACTTGAAGTTGTGATCACTTGCACCTTAGCATCCTGTTTTAATACTTAAATAATCTTGGCTCAATACGTCTCTTTGAGACTCCAAGATATGATTTTGAAATTTAAATTTTGTATCACGTGTTGATCAGATCGAAAATAAAGCATAAACAAAATCTTTTTGACTTTTAGAAAATTTATATCAAAACAAACTTAAAATCTTTTTGATTTTTCAAAGTTTATGCTAAAACACACCGAAAATCTTTTTGTTCTTTTCTGAAATGAAATGAAATCACAATACAGAATCAAACACTATTTTTGGTATGAGAAAGATCACTATATGGGATCATATTGGTCCTAACGCACTCAATTTCAATTAATTGAAACTCATAAGTCATGCTGATTGCTGGTATAATTTGTCAATCTTAAACTCAGGCAGAATCATACTCATAACATCTGGATATGTTAAGGTATTGATTAGATGTGCTTCAACCAGTGTACCCCACACTATCAGACATATTCAGACATTTTCTGTTTGACTTTCTTTTTCCTTTTGTGTGATAGCACTTGTGATATTTCACCAAGCATCATATTTTCATGATACAGTCAACTGTGTTCCATGCAAAAAGAAATAAGAACGTTAAATCGTCTACCTTAAAGTCGATCTTTCGATACGCAGATAAGGGCTCGGATTTAACAAAATAAGAAAATAAAACAAGTTGAAATTGTATAACCCAGCAACAATCAGGTCGGTACTCCCATACACGCAGAGAAAGTCCGATGAGTTATACAAAACACCAAAGAAAATAAAGCAGAGCGTCAAACGAACAACGATCAGGTCGATCTTTTGATACGTAGAGAAAGTCAGATCGTTTGACAAAATAAAGAAAATCAAACAAGTTTAAATCTTTGTAAAATGAACACATCTATACACAGTGACTTCTCATTTTGAATTTCACACTTATTTTTCTTTTTGTGTCATGAAATATGCATCAAGATGTTGTCCACATGGTCAAGCATTAGTATTTAATGTATATCACATCTGAATACTTTCTGATTTGCCGAGCCTACCAAACATATCAAATAATGATCTTATGGCCCTTTCATCTACTCTATCCATGCGTCAGATACATAAGCCAATGTACCATCATTTCCCAATGATCAATTTCTCACAATTTTTGTTATATTGTGCATGTATTCACCTTCCTTCTTTATATATTTGGCATGTATTCACCTTCTTCCCATAACATGCTTTTTCTCAATTACTCCCCTTACTTACAATTCTCCCCCTTAAAATGAAAACTCTATTTTTGGATTTTCATATTACACAAAAACAAGACTCTATTTTTGACATTTTAAGGGAAAAAAATTGTAAGCAAATAAAACCTGATTAATCAACACGGATATGTTGCAGTTTTAGACTTTCAAAAAATTCGCAAATTTAAAAAAATTTGATCATGAAATTTAAATTATGCAGAATACTCCTCCATCGAGAATCATCGATAGGTCTTCTAGAAGTACCTGCACACTAGTCAAACTTATTAGTTCATAAATGACCTGAAGCGGATTGCTTCTGGTCGACCAGTGTCCTGGTTTTGCTTAGAAACGACCTTAGATTTCCATTGTTGTTGTTTTGGTAAGGCAGTTTGTGATGAAATTATCACATGTGAGTGTGATGATGAACCTACACTTTGAACCTTTGAAAACATTGGAACAAAACATTTTTGTTTATGAAAGAATGTAGGTTCAACTTCATCAAAAACTCTGCCTTGTTCATCAAAGAACATTTGTTTGGCAGGTTTACCAAAAACTGGTTTCTTATGAAACCGTTGTTGTGAATCAACAGGTAGTGGACAATCTCTTGCCATATGCCCTATTCGGCGGCAAACATAACAAATTCGTTTTGTTTTGTCCCACTTTTGATGTACCTGCGAAGAATTACACATAGGAATATCTCGAACATGATCAGAATTAGAATCATATACCTGATGTCTGTGATCATGAACCCATTTGGATGTTCGGCTTCGAGATTGAGAACTTTCAGAAGAAACTTGAGCTTTCACAAAAACTTCAGAAATCTTTCGAGCATCAACACAATGAAGAGGAAATTCTTTATCAGAGAAAAGCTGAGCAGAACCTTTGAGCTTGTAGAATCTCTCAGGTTGAACTTTTTCAGCCTTAAACACATCCTTCTTCACTTGCTTCAGCTTCAATTTCTCCAAATCTTGAGATGATGAGTCTGAAGCCTTCTTATCTGTTAAATCTTTTGCTTTAAATCCTAGACCCACATGCTTTCCAACAACTTTCTCCTCAAAATTAGAATGTCCATTTTTTGCTAACCGAGAAAATTCAGCTTTCACTTCAGTTACATTCTTTTGATCATAAAAGAGTTTTTCATCAGACTCAGATTGAGACTGAATCTTGTTACTTGAAGTAGCTGATTTCTCATTATCAGCAGAAGATGAACCAGACACAAACTTTGGAGCTGGAAGAACCTCAAATTTCTTTCCCTTCTGCTTCTTATTCTTCTTGTTCTTCTTTTTCTTCACAACGTTGTCTTCCTCAGCAGTAGATGATGATACATTTGAATAATCAAATTCAGAAACTTGCTCTTTTACTTCTTTGAAAGCTTCTTTGATCTGAGCAGGGGGTGATGCAGTTTTATCAAACATCTCAAAATTAGCATTATTAGCTAAGAAACTTGTAAAAACTTGAAAGTTTGAAACATTGTTGAGCAAGCGATTTGTATCGATTACTTGAATTTTGAGATCAGAAATCTTCTGTTGTGCTTCAGCCAACTCTTTTTCGGTAGCTATCAAACGCTTAGCAACTTTATGAGTTTCAAACTTTTGCATTCGAAGATTTTCCAATCCTTCAGACAACTCTTTCTTTAGTTTAGCTTCATTTCGCCTTTGAATCTCCAAATTTTCTGTTTGAACTTTATTCACACTAACCAACTCCCACTTCTCATCCAACAACTTTTCCATGTCAACTTGATATGTTTCAATCTTGCTATCAGATTCTTCAACATTCTGTGTAAGCAAATCAAGTTTGATTTTGGACTTTTCAAATAAATTCTTGAAGTCAGTAGCAGCATCTTCAGCATTAAACTTCCATTTTTCAACCTCTTTTACCAACTCATCCCGTTCTTCACAAACCTTTGCTCTGGCAGCTTTAACATCCTTCTTATCTTGTTTGAACACTTCTAAAACTTCATTCAACAATTTGACCTCATTTATTAAACACTCATTCTTCAAAACCAACTCTTTCTCATGTTCCTTACATCAAATTCGTCAGACAAGTTTTGAACTTTATTTAACAATGAAGCATTTTCTTTCATCAGACTCTCCAAGTTTTCAGCAGATTCATAAGAACTTGGATTTGAACTAGTATCGGAACTAGTATCTGAATAGGAATCATCTGATTGAACATGAGTGACAATCAAAGCTGATGAATCATAACCAAACCTTTGACCCCATCATAAACAGCATCCTGCTGAACTGTTAAAGCTGTTGCCTTATCTGTGTTACTAGAAGATGGCTGAGTAAAACCATGTTTGCTTGATAAAGGAAAACCAGACTTGCTAAGATTTTCTTGTTGACATTCTTTGGCAAAATGCCCAAGCTTTGAGCACTTGTAGAACTTTAATTTTGATTTATCAAAACCCAATTTCTCACTAGAAATATTTCTTCCATGTTTCTTGAAAAATCTCTTTGATCGTTGGCATAACATAGCATATTGCCAAGATATATCCAATTCAGTTAGTTGATCATCATCAAGTGCATCAAGATCATCATCGGTTAACTTTACATCAGCAACATTCTTGATAATCAACCCAAAGGATGAGGAAATCAATGCAGAAATCATTTTTGCACAATCATCTTGACTCAACAGAAAACGCATTCTGACTTGATGAATTTGGAATTGTAAAGCTACAACCTCGTGAAGAATTGTTATCAAAATCCCTGAACTTCCTGAGAAGAAAGCAACACTTGCTGCAGAATTCAAATTTGGCTTAGCTTTTGCATTCATGCTTGCACTATTCTCACCATGATACAATTTAGGATTCTGCAAAGTAGCAGTTGACTTCTTTGAGTTTAACATATCCGTTTCCCGAGCATGAAGTTTTCCAGTAAGCTCGTGAAATTTCATTGTAGAATAATCTTTATCATGAGTGAGTAGCAAAACATAGTTTTCCCATTTTTCAGGCAAAGCTTCCAAAATCTTTTCTTTTAAATCAGCATCGGTTTTCTCAATCCCAACCACCTTTAATTCACTAATCAAGTGTGACAGCCTTGAAACGAGAGCAGTAATGTTTTCATTGTCATAATTCCGAAAATAATCAAACTCTTTGTTTAAAACTTTCTTCCGACTCTTCTTGTAGTCATCATTACCTTCACACCTCGCTGATAAAGCATCCCACAATTGCTTAGATTTCTTGCAAGTGCTAAATTGATGAAGAAACTCAGTGGGTAATGCCATTGTAAGATAACCGTATGCCTTTTGTTCAAGTTCGTATGATTTTCTTTCAGCAAGATCAAAAGTATGAACTTCTTTGAAATCTCCCGCATCTGTTGGGTGTTGATAAAGCTTCTTCAGCAGGATCCACAAATCGATATCATTTGTACTTATGTATGCAGAAAGTCGTTTCTTCCAATTTTGATAATCTTCTAGCTTTAATAATTTGGAAACTTTCTGACTTGTTCTGATTTCATTATCAAAATTCAACATGGTTTCCATCGCACTTTGCATTGCAGCAAACACTTGAAATTCCGTCATCGTGAAGAATTTGAATTCTGGTGACCGAACTTGCTGCGAACCTATCACTGACCTCCGAACCTTCTCCGAACTTCGTCCGAACCTAAAATAAAAAGGCCGAACTTAGAAACTCCGATCTGTCACCGAACGAACTCTGAACCATGACCGAACTAAGATCAACTCCGAACTTTGACCGAGATAGACCGAACTCTCACCGAAGACTCACCGAGCTTGGTCCGAACTTCAAGTTTGGAGCAGTTACTCCGAACTTGATCAAAACCAAAAACCAACTCGAGAAACTCCAAAAACGCTTCAACAATCCGAAAATAGCAACCACAGATCGGTAGAGTGAACCAGAAGGCTCTGATACCACTTGAAAATGCATGAGCATCGGATAGTCTACTCGATCTAGCTAATCGGACATCGAAACGTAATTAACCGATTGTTTTATTGATCAACGAAGAACAATTACAATCAGTAAACACTCAGAAACACAACACAGATAAACACCTTGGAAAACACACACTTAGCATAAATCTCACACGCTCAGAACTCCTATTACAATGTCCAAACTTCTATATATACCCAACTGACCGAGCCTCGTCCGAACCTCAGGTTCGGCCAGTCCGAACTCCAGGTTCGGACCTGGTTCGGCCACACAGACTTTGGCTTGAACTTGAACATTGCTCGATACTTCACACGACGCACATATCAGGTATCAACAGAATGGATTCTTCCCTTTACATACATAAAAAAAATTAATAGTGTTCTTCACTGTCTTATCTGAATTCCTATTTTATTTCTTATCTTTTTTGGTCATTGCCACTGATTGGACGGACTTCGTACTGGACGGACTTCGTACTCATACTACTGTTATAATAGTTTCGGCAAATCACTCTCTCACATACAGTCAAAACATATTCACTCACTGTTTGGTCGTTTAATAAGAGATTTGCAAGTACCCCATGAGAGTGAATCTGGCCTACCAACCAGCTACTACCATATATTATTCCAACCCCCTCCGTTACTATATTCATTTCGCCATGAATCATGTATGTTTCTGGATTGATAATTTGTTTTATACATATAACTAATTTAATAAAAAAGGTTTGTTTGTAAAGTTTCTCATTGTATTATTATTTACAATTTGTTTTATATATGTATGCTTCAAACTACATATATCAATATTATCTTTAGAAGTTTAAATTTGTTTAATGCAGTTTTATTATTTTAATTTAAATCGAAGAGGCAAAGAGGTGGAACATAAACAATCAATCACGAAATGCGTGACCACTAATGTCTTCAGCACGGAGGCTGATACACATTTACAAATCCCCGCATTTTCTTGACAAATACGAGAATGACCACTTTCTACTTTTTTCCATGATCATACCACTGAGTTTTGTTCATGCATGTAAAGACCATTTCTCCTTCAAACCTTTGCTATGGTTATATCAATTTCCTCACTCAATCTCACGGTAATTATCATTCATTGAATTGCTTCTTTGGTTTGCACTTCGATCATTAAAGGCTTGATAACTTTTAATTTGATTCAGGCTTAACACGTATGTTCAATAACTGATTTAAAATTATATTTCACATATGCTGATGTTTTTATTTTTTAATTTCAGTGACAAAATCTCTTATGTTATATTGCTTTGCTTCTCTCAATATTTGATTTATTTCCCTCAATAGCCTTATGGTTTAATTTAAATTTACTATATGATGACGTGGGTCCGGTCCGGAAGAACGGACCACCACGAACCTCACAAGCCTCCCAACAGTCTAAGGCAGCACAGTAACCCTACACTGCCACACGGCATGTGGAGCCGCCAAAAGGATCTACCTACATGCCATAGACTAGCGACGATGATTGCCAAGTGATTTCCAATCATGCGTCGCCTTTACCTAAAATAGTACTCTAGGCTACGCACCTGCCAGACCTGCCCATACCCAATATGGGTCGGAGCATTAATGACGATCAAGACAAAGTTTGACCACTATAAATACCCTCCTCAACTACTTGGAGAGGAACTATTCACTCCCTTCGGACGATCTACTCGCTCCGGCACTTATACTCTCTTCTGAGCTCTCACGGCCAAAGAGAATCCCTGCGCTCCCCACACTCACATCCATATACGCAGGAGGGTAGACCTAGGATGGCAATGATACATTTGTCAGTCCTAGTCTGAGCCGGAGGAACAATCTCCCTCACATGCTCTAATTCTTCCTTGTTGCCAGGTGCTGAGACCAAGGCCACCCTACCGAAGCAGAGGTCGCCCCACCAAAGCAGAGGCCGTTCATCTGAAGTATCCAAATCAAAGTGGTCTATCAGTAGACGGTCGGACCATCCTTGCCCTGCACTCCTTCCGGCCGAGCTCTGTAGTTTCTACATTGGCGTCATCCGCAATTACACGAAATCTAGATGGTTTTGGCACCTGAAGAAACACCGTCCGTCACTCCAGAGGGCGGATGGATCAACCAAGCGCCTCAAGGCAGCCAGCAGGTCATCACATCGGAGTTGGTGGAGGCGAACTTTCACCAGTTGCAACAAATTATGGAAAAAATTACCAAAGAGAAAAAGCTCAAGAGTATACCGGCACATTTCGACTTCACAAAGCCTTACGAGGTTATCGACAATCACGAATCCCGAGAATGGAGCCCGCACACACCGAACTCTCCTCCAGCCTTCCTGTTTGGTGACATTAGAAGCATACCCGGGGGAATATTCACGGAAAGCACGACGGTCACGTACAAGCAGGCCACCAATCGGGGAAGTTTAGGGTATCGCTGGTCGACACAGCCACGGTCATCCCAAACCAAACCGCCCGGAACCAAGGAGCCAAGTTTCAAACACCGCTCATGAGCACGGGTGTGCCAACATCTCAACTACCACCGAATACTTCCCCTTGTGGGCAATGCAACAATGGAAGCTGCTATACGGGAATGCACAAATGGTAGGTCAAAGCAGCATAATGCCTCATGGACAAACTTCGAGTGGCTACACACCACCCGAAGTGCAAACACAAGGCCAGAGGCAAACCGATCCTTAGCCATACCGATTCCTGGACATGAGAGAAATCTATGAGCAACATCTCTCGTCGGCTCCGCATGTACTTCAAAACAGGAGAAAATTCAGCAGGCAAATAGAGCTATTCGAGTGCCCGCTGAAGACGAAACTACCACCGCCAGTCAAGGTTTATGATGGGAGCGACGATCTGGAAGATCACATTCACTCATTTAGGGGTAGCGGTAGAAATTATGAGATGGGCCAAGGCAGTATGGTGTAAGATATTCATCCAAACGCTCATAGGGCTGGCACCGTTATGGTTCAACTCATTTCCAGACGGCGAAATAAGAGGCTTTGAGCACTTGAGAGTGAAATTCTTTTCACATTTCGGGCAACAACACCAGTGCACAAAAGACCCCATCGAGCTGCACAATATTTGGCAGGGTGATACGAATCCCTCCGGTCATTCATTGACAGGTTCAAGGTCGAATCCCTATTCATAGCAAACATGGATGATCGGAAAAGAATATCAGGCTTCATACACGGGGTTCGAACGAGGCAACTTATTAAAGAGTTAAGCGCCAGAGTACCACAAACGATGCAAGAAGCCCTGGACCGGTCGGAAGCGCACAATTGCGAGACGTGCGCGGCTTGATTAACTCCAGATTAGGGCCAAGGAAAAATCAAGAAAGGAATCAAGAGAAACGCCCCTGGCAGAGGGGCAGTGTCAGGCATGAAAGGCATGAAAGGAAAACAGGATTTGTACCCTATGAGCGCCCGTCAAACATATCACACAGGCTCGGCGAGAAGGGGGTGAATCAAAGAAACCTTCTGAAAACACCAAAGGAAATACTAAAAACTGAGGAAGCAAGGTTTAACTTCAAGCCACCAAGGTCGACGGGCAAGAAAGCAATCAACACAGACATGAATAAGTATTGCGAATTCCATGGTGACAAGGGACATGACACCAACGAGTGCCACCAGTTAAGGAAAGAAATCAAAAAAGTGGTGAAAACAGGCGAACTAGCCCACTTAGTGAGAGAAGTCAAAGAAGAAAAGAAACAACCCAAGAAGGAAAAGGAAGAAAAAGTAATATCAATGGTGGTGGCTCCACACCCAAAGCGACCAACGGCAAACCATGCATGGTGGGCCAGTAGGCTAATTCACTTCCCTCCGCTCAGCGATGTGATACCAACCTTGGAGCCCATGGTCATCACAGCCCATATAGAGGATTACCTGGTCCGCCGATGTATGTGGATGGTGGCAGTGCGTCAGACATCATGTATATACACTGCTTCTCTAAGCTATCAGACGAGATATGATCAACCATCCAACCCTGCGCGACCTCGCTAGTCGGGTTCAGTGGGGAAAAGGTTACGCTAGCAGGACAAGTGACGCTGACAGTAACATTGGCAGAAGGGAAGATGACACAATCGGAAACACTAACATTCATCGTAATCGATAAGCCGTCAACCTACAACATCTTGTTGGGTCGTTCGGGAATATTGTGTCGCTTCCACATCACATGGCATAATCCGTTTCCCCACAAGGATGGGAATGGCCACAATAACCTCAGATAAGGGGCAACACACCCTAATAGCCACCGTAGATGAGGAAATAGAGAAGGACAAGTAGGCGATAAACGACTCCTTCGCCGACCAAATGATCACCATCAGTCTGAACCTAATGGGAGAAGGCCGAAGGAAGTTGTACAACCTCCTACGAAATAGCATAGACGTATTCGCATGGACACCGACCGACATGACGGGCGTGCTAAGGGAATTTATAGAACACCATTTGAACAAGGACCCAACACATAAGCCGGTGGTACAGAAAAACAGGATGATGGGAAGAGACGGTAGTCGTACGGTAAACGAAGAAGTCAATAAACTGGTAAAAGTGGGCATCATGCAAGAAGTGAAGTACCCACCATGGCTGGCAAATCCTATCCTGGTAAAGAAGTCGGACGACACATGGAGAATGTGCATAGACTTCACGGAAATCAACGATGCATGTCCGAAGGACTGCTAACCCTTGTGCCAATAGACACCAAAATAGATGCGCTGTCAGGATACATGTTTAAGTGTTTCCTCGACACGTACAAGGGGTGCCACAGATATAGATGGCAGAGCAGAACGAAGATAAAACCGCTTTCCACGCATATAAGGGCACGTACTGCTACACAAAAATGCCACTCGGCCTAAAAAATGCAGGCGCGATGTATCAGCGTCTGATTGATAAAGTGTTCTAGGGACAGATAGGCCGAAACATGGAAGCATACGTTGACGACTTTATCATAAAAAGCCAGATGGAGCAAGAATTAATGAAGGATATCGAAGAAACATTCGCCAACCTTCGCGCACAAACATGAAGCTTAACCCTACAAAATTCTCTTTCGGCATGAAGCAGGGAAAGTTCTTTGGCCAAGTCATCACTGATAAGAATATTATGGCCAATCCAGAGAAGATCAAAGCCATCTGGCAAATGAAATCCCCTCAATCACTAAAAGAGCTGCAATGCCTCAATGGACGCCTAGCCGCACTGCATAGATTTATATCTAAGCTGGCAGAAACGTCCATGCCCTTCTTCGACACCTTAAAATGTACAAACAAAGACGTTTTCCTATGGACGGAAGAGGCCGAAGCAGCATTCTTAGCATTGAAGAAAGCCCTGTCAGAGTTTCCAGCGTTAACGGCCGCAGAGTCTAGCGAGGAAGTAGTCTTGTACGAGCTGATAAGCAGATACCCATGTATTTCGTGAGTCAGGCGATGGCGGATCCAAAAACCAAATATTCGAAGCTAGAAAAACTTTTGTTGGCACTGGTCCACACAACTAGGAGGCTCCGCCGGTACTTCCAGGATTACAGGGTTACAGTCCTAACGAACTACCCGCTAAAAGAAATAGTGAAATGCCCACAGAGGTCCGACCATTTTGCCAAATGGGCCATAGAGTTAGAAGAACACAACCTGAAGTTCCGACCCTGGACGGCCATCAAAGGGCAAGTTTTAGCCGATTTTATCACCAAGCTAGACATCGGTGAGCCGCACGGCGAACTTGTCACTGAAAAGTTACCACCACCAGCAGTATCCAGCCTGGATGTGTGGACCCTTTATACGGACGGATCGAGCATCAAACAAAGAGGGGTCTGGCACCGGGCTACTCCTAATTGACCCACATAACATCGAAGTAACGTATGCAATCAGACTCAACTTCCCAAGCACAAACAATGAAGCCGAATATGAAATATTATTGGTAGGCCTCCGGCTAGCTAAAAAGATGGGAGTCACAAAACTCATCACGCGGGTAGACTCATTGTTGGTCGCGAACCAAGTGAGGGTGAGTTCCAGATACGGGGAAGCAGCCTTGTAAAAATATGTGGACCGTGTAAAAGAGGTTTTTACCAACTTCTCGGAATTCGAGATAACACAAATTCCGCGCGGCCAGAACAAGAAAGCTGAAGCCCTAAGCAAACTGGCATCACTCGCATTCACCCACCTCACCAAGCAGATACCGTAGATGATATCAACACGCCGATGGGTAATGCGGCCAAAGTACAATAGGTTAATAACATAAGCGACAGCTGGATGACACCATTTATACGATACTTGACCGATGGTAGCTTACCGATAAGCAACCAAGAGGCTAAAAAGATACAACTCATGTCTGCCAGCTACACTTTGAAGGATGGTAAGCTATACAAAACCGCCTATCTACAGTCATGGCTACGATGCCTAACCGAAGAAGAGGGGTCTTACGTGGTCCGGGAGTTCCATCAGGGACTCTGGGTTACTCACTCCGGACCTCAATCGGTCGTAACCAGAATGTTTAACACCGGATTCTACTGGCCTACAATGTACTCGGATGACGAGAAGGAAATAGGAAAGTGTAGATGATGCCAAATGCACGCGAGTGTTCAGAAAGCGCCGAAGCAAAACATGATACCGGTCACGTCATCGTGGCCATTCTATAAATGGGCAATTGACATAGTAGGACCATTCCCCGAGTCAACAAGCCGAATCAAGTTCCTGGTCGTCGCCAAAGACTACTTCACAAAATGGGTTCAGGTCAGGCCATTAGCAATGATAACAGGTAAATAAATGGTCAACTTCGTTTGGGAAAACATTTGTGGTCGTTTCGGCCTACCAGGAAAAATTGTATCAGATAATGGAAGACAATTCGCAGATAACCCATTCAAAGCTTGGTGCAAGGAGCTAAAAATAGCACAAATCTTTATGTCTGTGGCTCACCCACGGTCCAATGAGCAAGTTGAGCGAAGCAACCTAAGCATCATGACTGGGATTAAAGCAAGATTAGGCGAGCAAGGAAAGAACTGGGTCAAAGAGCTGCCAAGTGCCATATGGGCCATACGCACCACCGTTCAGCTTGACATACAACACGAAAGCTGTGATCCCAGCAGAAATAGGAATGCCTTCCGCGCGTAACCTATACATGAACGAGGAACCAACGACACCGAGCTACTCGTAAATCTATCTTTGACAGAGGAACGTCGTAACATGGCTGCGATAAATGAAGCAAGATATAAGAAGAAGATAGAAAGGTATTATAACTCCAAGGTGCGGTCGGTGACCTTCCGCCATGGAGACTTCGTCTTCCGAAGCAATGAAGCTTTAAGACAAGAAAATCAAGGCAAGTTAGCCCAAACTGGGAAGGACCGTACCAGGTCCTAGAAGCCTACGAAAAGGGGTCCTATATACGACCATCTGGATTGATTAATATCCAAATGTCATGTTACATACATGAGACATTTATGTTCTTTCAAACCATATGGATATATATTTGTAAGAGAAATCTTTAAGCAAATATGTCTCGTTTCCTAAAACGAAATCATTTAGTTTCATAAACACGGTATGAATCTAAATTGATTAATATCCAAATGTCATGTTACACACATGAGACACTAAGATGAAATCAAACTGCTTGAGTTTGATGGTATTCTATATACGACCATCTTAACGCTTGAAAAGAGGTGCGTACCTGACGCAATGATGATTACTTTATCAGATTATAGAGTTTGATTTAAGATTGACAATTCAATCTAATGACTAACCAATGATGGAAGATTTCAAAGAGTAAAATCATCGTCAAGTTCCTTTGAGAGTTGTTAGTCATCTAGAATGCCAACATGTTTTCATTACAGCAACAACCGTTTGTTGTGAAAAGATGTTTGTCTAATAAGTCTTAAATGATCTCAAGAGTTGATTTACATAGTCCAATAGGTCCTATGAAAACCAAGTTTCTCATACAAGGAACTCAGATATTTATTAATCTGATAATGGACATGTGTTACTTAAAATTAGTCTATCGCAAGATCTCATCTTGGAACTAACTTCAAGTATGAAAGCGATCAGAGGAAAAAGGCTTCTGGGTGTGAGGTGTGTACAGTGATTATTGGCATGTCGTTAGTCATGTGTTTATTGGTTTCTAACTTGAAACGCAATCCTTAGGATGTAAGCAACAAGTGCTTAGTAGGGTTCTAACACATATGAGTACAAACTAGTTATAGTCATTGTCTTTCAAGGTGATGCTCGGGTTATGACTATCATAATCATATGTACTAGGCTTAGCGTGTCTGCCTTATGATCATCCTTCTGATCATAAATACATTAGTATAACTGGTAATTGTGAACTTTTATAAACCTGCGTTTGAACTTAGCAAAGGTCCTATTATTTAAATTGGCGAAATCGGAAAAAGCGATTTCATGAAAAGTTCAATTCGATTCAATATATTTTTGAGCTAAGTGATTCCAAACGATAAGGTTTTCGGAATGACACTGGATCATCATTCTCGTCGTATCGAGTACGATGAGAATGAAGGACGTCATGTCCTTAATAGGAATTGAAAGAACAATTGTCCTTTTATTCGTATTAGGCCAGTATTGTATTCAATAAATCAAGTGTACCAGGTATGGTGTCATGTTATACAGGTTTGAATCTAATCTAACAACCAAGTGAAACCAATTTCAAGTGTAGATAAAACTCATGCATATCAAGCAAATTCAAACTGAAATTCGATGCATGTCATGATTCAAACCAAAGAAAAACGTATTCATTCTGGACCCTGCCAGGGAAAAACAAACAAACAAGTTGTTTAAGAATACTACCAAGAATTGTTTTAAAAAACCGACATGATCTGTATTAAAGTTTGCAAAATGCAAAGTTTCATCTCCTCTTGGGTTTTGCCTTCACCAACTTCATGTTCCTACAAAATGTAAAGTATGTCAAGCATATATTTTGAAGGAATCTAATGAAGTGGTTCATAACATGAGGATATTATTATATACCTCCAGAAGTGCTTTCATCAGCCTTCTTCCCTTTCACCTTGGAAAGATATTCAGGGCAGTTGCGTCTCCAGTGCCCCATCTTGTTGCATTCAAAGCATTGGCACTGATCTGGTGGTGATGCTCTTGATGCCTCTGACTTTCCCTTGTCGGTGTTACTAGAGCTTCTAGTAGCGGCAGACTTTCCTTTCTTCCTCTGCCCAGGTTTCCTCTTGTTAACCCTAGGTTTCTTGACACCAACAGATCGGATCGCAAGCACATTAGTGGCTTTGGTCTTGTTGTTATTGCTGAAAGTTAATCTCAGCAGTTTTCAACATACCGTGAAGCTCGGTCACTGTCTTAACCAGACTGTTCATGTTAAAGTTAATTCTGAAAGGAGTAAATGAACTGGAAAGAGAGTGTAGGATCAATTCCGTCGTCATTTCTTGAGGAATGACGTAGTCGAGCTTCACAAGCCGATCAATGTACCCTTTCATCTTAAGGACATGGGCACTAACAGGAGTGCCTTCAGCCATTCGATAGGTGATCAACCTGACAACAGTCTCATAGCGTTCCTGTCGGGCCTGGGTTTCAAACATGCCCTTAAGTTCCCCGATCATCTAAAAGATTGTCCTGTCTACCATGCTCTTCTGAATCTCAGTAGACATGGTGGCCAACATGAGACACGTCATTGAATTGGCATCCTTTTTTAGTGTCTTATATGCAGCGCGAGCAGCATCGGTGTTATTCGCATGTGCTTGAGGCACTTCGTGTTCCAACACATGGAGCTTGTTGGCCATTTGCAGGACAAGTTTCAGATTTCGATGCCAGTCGAGGAAATTTTGTCATTAAGTTTCTCTTTCTTAATGAGAGACTTGAGCCGGAAAACCTCATTGTTTGTAGGAGGGTTAGCCATCTGAAACAACAGGCAATTAACTTTAGTGTTTCGACGTAATATTCAAAGATGGCAAGCTAATCTTGAATAGGAAATCAGGAACCCAATTAGTATTTGACAAATAACGGCAGCGTTAAGTGCAATCAAAGCAACTAAGTAATTGGATGGACAACGATTATCTCTTGTGAATACCGGTCACAACTCCCGTTTATGAGGCTTTCGCCTAATTATTTGTGAAATACGTTTTGCCTCATCTATGCCCTTTTGTTTACGAGTGACTAGATGTACAGTGTTGAATACTCCAATACACAAAGTACTCGTAAATAAAATGATAGATGTCCTCGGTGGTCAATGTGCATGCATGTTGTTGAAATACTCCAATGCACACACCTTGGAAGATACCCTGAACACCAAGTATGGTGTTGTATACTCCAACACTGATGCATCGGTAAATATGTTCCAAGTTAGACTTGACTAGGATGGCATAATCTACCGGTTTTAAGGCTTACCAGATAGGATTATTAAGTCAAAATTTTAAGTAATTAAACGTTTTGATGAAACATATACAAACCCTATCTCACTCGGGACAGTCAATTAAATAACCTCATTATTAATGACTAGTGTGTCGCGAGGTAATAACCAATCATTTTTATCGTTCGATTTCATTGATCGAAAAATTCAAGATTTCAGTTTAATAAAATTGGTTATTTATATCGAGTAATGAAATGGAGACGACGACGGTGGCGACTAGGGTTAGCGCCGGTTACGATTTAGCGTGGCGACGACGGAGGCTTGCACCGTTAACGACAACGGCTGGTGGAGGAATGGCGGCGGCAGCGAGGTTACAACAACGGCTGGTGGAGGAATGGCGGCGGTGCACGGAGAGGCGGCGGTGCACGGAGAGGAGGCGACAGCGGCTTGATGACGGCGGTCTTGTGGTTGCATTTTTTATTATTGTCGGGATGAGAAAACCAGCTAGCTCTCGTCGGCGGCTAGGGTTCACGAGGAAGAGGTTGACGAGAGGGAGAAGGTGACGTGAGGGAGAGAGATACGACAGAGAGAGTGGCACTAGTGTGGGATTAGGGTTTCTCCTAATCCTTAGTCGCTTATTTAAACATCCGACTAATTACAGCTTAGGTCCCTCGTCAATTCCCTTAATAAAAAAGAACCACTAATATTTACGACTAATTAATAAATCAAGTTTATTAATATAAAATTCAAAAAACCCGAGAACCAATAAACTTAAATAACAATTTATTTCATTTATTAGATTCACCGTAAACGTTAGTCGATAAATAGTAACGTTACATTCCACATTTTCTCGCGAAGATAAATACGTAATTAAATATATGTTTATTAATCAAGAATAAACAATAATTAATTACTAATTTCCATGATTTATCGGTTAACCAATTAAGCGGATTTATTTCTCGTTGCCCTCAGTGTAACTCTTACGGGTCTTAACCGGGTCGGGTCCTTGGTGTTGTCGGGTCTGGACATACAATATCCAACAATACTCCCCTCCAGCCTCCAGTTGGTTGGCAATCTCTTCATCGCTAGCCATATGAGTAGGGGCTCTAGGGTGATCAGAGGCACCCTAACCGTGCGACCCTTCAACTTTGGAGTCAGTATTGTGGATGATGTTAACATCTTCTTCCGACTCATCCCCGGCCTGATATGTGGGGTCTAGTGAGCCATCAACGGAAGATTCATCTACCAAGGCCGGGGAAGTAGCGGTACACACTCAACGGTCTTCGTCTTCTTTGTTTTCCCAGGCCCTTTGGCAGACATTTTCTTTCTTTTCATCGGCACATCATCGGTCGATGCTTGCAGTTTCCTTTCCCATTAGCCGCGTTGTGGGCCCGCTTCATCAATCTTTTTTTGCCTCTCCGCGGACTGCTCCAGTAGCAGCACGGTAGTGGCACCTCTGATATCCTTTCCAGAAATCACTTGATCACCATCCTTCACAGTAAACTCGGTAAACCTACGCTCCTCCTTAGTTTGTACTATCATAGGCTGCCCCTCCGGCACCTCAACGGTAGTGTGCTCAACGTCGTCAACATTTGGAACCTTTAGATAATCCAGCAAACCCATTTCTACAAAAGAAGACAAATATTCAGAATTCACACAAGTTAAATAGAAAAAGAAATGGTAAAGTCATGACCGCACGCTTCCCATCCAACTCAAAGAGGTGATTGGTAAACATGGCAAGCCAGTTCCAGCTCAACCCAGTAAGAACCCAAACCTCCTCCGCTTGTTTGCGGAGAGGCATGGGATTGTCAATCAACTTCCTCTAGAGCGTCGTATCAAATTTATGCCTACCCACCTCATACGGAGTAGGTTCTCCTCCGACCTCCGCCAATGCATCTTGCCCTTGAAACAAACTTCGTCAACCCAGAAGAACTTATCCTTCCAGGTCTTCAAGCTGGTGGGAATGGTAGTAAACAGCCGCTTGGCACCTTCGTGATGCGCCATCTCTATCAAGTACCAATCACCTGTTGGGATTTACAGTGGATATCCGGGTAACCAATTTTAATTTTTATTAAAACCGATTTAATATATAAATTAATACTATATTAATTTAGCAGCGGAAACGATTTAATTCAAACATGCGGATACAACTGTAACAGAATCAATCACCGTACACGACAAACACAGGAAAATTATTTATTTAAAATAAATAATTAAATTAAATTAAATATCAAAACGAGTTAGATATACCTTGGCGGGATCCGAGCAACCGCTCGAGACACCCGGATTCAACGGGCTCGCGCTAGGACAAACTGAGACTTCTGACTCGAACCTGCGAGACAGATCATCGACGGCGGCGGCGGCCACAGGTGGCGGCGGTAGTGGTGGCGGCGGTGGTAGGGTTACCACGGGCGGCGGTGACAAAACT
>JBCNJP010000301.1:0-22982 GCA_039602395.1 Deinandra increscens subsp. villosa | reverse complement strand
CTTCAAAATCTGCTTTAACTAAGTTGAGTTCAGCAGTGAGCTTTTTGACTTCATCCATCAAAGCTTCATTTTCTTTCATCAAAATTTCAATTTTTTTATCCAAATTTTTCATTTTCAGTATCTTCATAAGAACTAGAATCAGAATAATAGTCATCTTGCTCATGTGTGACAATCAAAGCAGATGTATCTAAATTTTTGCCCCAGTCATACACACCATCATTTTAAACTGTTAAAGTTGTCTTGGGTTGAATTTCTTGAAGATGGTTCAGAACATGTATTAGATGTAAAACCAGGTTTTTTAACATGAACTTGTTGACATTCTCAAGAATAATGTCCAAGCTTGGAACACTTGTAACATTTCAGCTTAGATTTGTCAAAACCCAATCTTCCATTAAAATCAGAAGTAGTTATTCCATTTCTCTTGAAATATCTTTTTGATCTTTGACCCAACATAGCATACTGCCAAGATAAATCCAATTCATTTAATTGATCATCATCAAGTTCATCAAGGTCATCCCTTGTGATTTTTGCATCAACAACATTCTTGATAACCAATCCATAAGATGATGAAATCAACGCAGCAATCATTTTAGCACAATCATCCGTTGTGTCAGCAGAAAAAGCATTCTGAGTTGTTGATTATGGAATTGTAAAGCTACAACCGCGTGATGGATTATTATCAGAATTTCCATAAATATTTCCAATGAAAGCAGTCGGTGGTGCAGAACTTAGACTTGGTTTAGTCTTTGCTGTCATACTAGCAGCATTCTCACCATGATACAATTCTGGATTTTGCAGATTTGCTTTAGACTTGTTGGAATTCATCATTTCCATCTCACGAGCATGCAGTTTACTAGTTAGATCATGAAATTTTAATGTGGAATATTCTTTATCATGTGTAAGCAGCAACACATAATTTCCCATTTTTCCGGTAAAGCTTCCATAATCTTTTCTTTTAACTCTTCATCAGTTTTCTCAATCCCTACAATCTTCAATTCACTTATAAGATGCGACAATCTTGATACAAGAGCCGTGATGTTTTCATTCTCATATTGTTGAAAATTATCAAACTCTTTACTTAACACCTTCTTCCGACTCTTCTTGTATTGATCGTTCCTTTCACACCTTGCTGATAAAGCATCCCACAATTGTTTAGATTTCTTGCAAGTACTAAATTGATGTAACAACTCAGTGGGTAATGTCATCAAAAGATAACCAAAAGCTTTCTGTTCAAGCTCATATGATTTTCTTTCAGCATTGTCGAAGGTATGAACTTCTTTAAAATCCCCTTGATCAGTTGGATGTTGGTAAAGCTTCTTAATCAGAATCTACAAATCAATATCATTCGTGCTTATATAAGTAGAAAATGGTTGTTTCCAATTTTGATAGTCTTCCAACTTCAACAACTTGAGAACTTTCTGACTTGTTCCAATTTTGTTGTCAAAGTTCAACATAGTTTGCATAGCTGCAAACGCTTGAAATTCCGACATCTTAAACCTAATCGTTCAAACCTTATCCGAACCTCACTATATGATCCGAACTTTAATCAAACCTCTATCCGAACCTTGAACGAACTCCAACCGAAACAGAAAATATCCAAACCTTAACCGAATCCTTTCCGAACTTGTTCCGAATGACAACCGAACAAAAATTTAATCCAGACCTCAGACGAACTCGAAGTTCGGAGCGGTTACTCAGACAAACCTTAGATTCGAACAACTGTAGATCCGAACAGAAACATACTCGAGTCAAAAATTTCGAATTTGGACAGAATTTGACGAGATTTGCAGCAATTAATCAGAAAAAATGATAAGGAATGATTTTAGAGCACAGTTTTCACAAAATACTCGATCGAAATGATCAAAAACTCGCAAACACACACAAAAGCAACCATTTTGTTTCAAAAACTCCGAAAAAGTAACCACAGATCAGTAGAATGAACCAGATAGCTCTGATACCACTTAAACTCTATATATAGCGACTGGCCCAACCTCAGGCGAACCTGAAGTTCATCTGATCCGAACCTTAGGTTCGGACCAGGTTCGGCTGGCAGCTATCATTGTCTTGATCTTGGTCTTGTCTTGACTTGATACTTCACATGACGCACATATTTTGTATCTACAAAATACATCATTTTAGGATTACCTACAAAATTTTAGACCATGTAAGTAAATGCAACGATCTTACTACTGCATGCTTTGATCAATCTAGTGAACACGAGAAGTAAATAAGAGAAATCTTATTGAATCACATGAAGATTACAAAGAAGTCTCTGGTTTCTCTCTCTAGAATACACACAGAAAGGTGTAGAAATGACATAAGTTCTAAGTTGACATTCTAACACGATCTATTTATAGTCACTACATACTAGCCGGCGTACCAACTAGCGTAGCAGTTGGTAAGGGCGTACCATTGGTAAGCCGGACCATATGGTACGGCCACTAAGGTATGTTGACTGTTTGACTCACAAACTTGCTCTATTCTAGATACAATACACGAGAAACAATGTAGCATATGAATATGCTCAAACAAACTCCCCCTTAACGTGTAGTGTATCTATTCCCTAACTAAACTTCAGGCTTTAATCTTCAGCATTGCTGCATCCAATCTTTGACTTGAAATCTTTGTCAGAAAAAAGCTTTTATGGCTAGATCACTCTTGAATAATCTTTGAACTTCAAGATCCAATTGTGAAAGATACTAACCAATTCCCTCTTTCATCATGCTTGAGTCTTGAGACATATAACTTGCAATTTCAAAAGACAGAAACGCGGTTCCTTTTTCTTTTGAAAATTAATTTAATCTTGGCGCAAAACTTCTCTTCGATAATCCAAGATATAGATTTGAAATTTGATTTCGTATCACATGTCGATCGGTTGAAAACAAATAAGAAACAAAATCTTTTTGACTTTTTGAACCTTTACATCGGAACACACCGAAAATCTTTTTTATTTTTCTAAGTTTATGCTAAAACACACCTAAAATCTTTCTGGACTTTTCAGATATGAAACATAAATGCAATGCAGAATCACACTATTTTTGTATTTTATGAGAAAGATCATAACTTGGGATCATATTGAACATAACATGCTGAACTACACTTCAATTGCAATTACTTCAGTACAAAAGTCATGTCGATTGCTGGTATAATTTTTCCATCTTAAACTCAGACACAAGCATACTCATAACATCTAGATATGTTAATGTATTGATCAGATTTGCTTTGACCAGTGTAACCCACACTATCAGACATTCATAGATATGCATTTTCTTATCACACTTTGTGATTTCATTTGATTTCATTTGTGATTTAACACATAATGATAGTATTCATGATATGGTCAACTGTGTTCCATGCAAAAACGAAATAAGAACGTTAAATCGTCTACCTTAAGGTCAATCATTCGATACGCAGATAAGGCCTCGGATTTAACAAAACAAGAAAATAAAAACAAGTTGAAATTGTATAACCCAACAACAATCAGGTCGGTACTCCCGTACACGCAGAGAAAGTCCGATGAGTTATACGAAACACAAAAGAAAATAAAGCAGAACATCAAACGAACAACAATCAGGTCTATCTTTCGATACACTAAGAAAGTCCGATCGTTTGACAAAATAAATAAAATCAAACAAGTTTAAATCTTTACAAAATGAACACATTTATACACAGTGACTTCTCATTTTCTTTTCCACATATCTTTTTCTTAATATCTTGAAATATGCTTCAAGATGTTGTCCACTTGGTCAAGCATTAGTATTTAATGTATATCATATCTTAATACTTTCTGATTTAATGCCGAGCCTACCAAGCACATCAAACAATGATCTTATGGCTTTTTCATCTAATTTATCCATGATCAGACACGTAAGCCAATGTACCATCATTTCCCAATCATGTTGGATACAATTTCTCATTTTCCAATGTTTTTGTGTTTTTCTGTTTTTCAATGTTTTTGTATTTTTTGGTTTTTCTTCCCCTTAAAATGAAAACTCTATATTTGGATTTTTCACTTTAATAAAAACACAAAGACACTATTTTGGTTTTTCAATTTTCTCCCCCTAAACTACATACGGAATATAAAAGAAAGAAACTTGACCTTCCGACATGGATACCTTTCAGTTTTATCTTTCAGAAAAATTTCAGTTTTTGAAATTTGATATCACTTGTAATGTAAATTAAATCAGCATAATACTCCTCCATCAGCAACTTTTCAATCACCGATAGGTCTTCTAGAAGTACCTGCACACTGGTCAAACACGTTAGTTTATAAATTACCCGAAGCGAATCGCTTCTGGTCGATCAGTGTTCTGATTTCCCTTCGAAACCACTTTAGGTTTCCAGTTTTGATGTTTTGGTAAATCAGTATTTGATGAACCAGTCACAATCAATTGTGACGAACATCCTACATATGGGACATTTTAAAACGAGGAATAAATCTTCCTTGAGTTTTGAAGAACGTAGGTTGTGGATATTCATCAAATACTCTGCCATATTCGTCAATGAATCTTGATTTGGCATCTTTACCAACATATGGAACCTTTCCTCTTTTTGATGTAGAAGCAGCAGAAACCGGACAATCTTGTGCCATATGCCCTTTTTGTCGGCAATTATAACATAAGCGATTGTTTACATTTCTCCTTTTGGGAATCTGCAAAGCTTCACAAAACATATTTTCTCCAAAATGAGCATAAAAATTATCAAATACCTGAACTTGATGATCATGAACCCATTTGGATGTCGGGCTCTTTGGAGTATAATTTGAACCTCCAGAAGAAAATTTAGCAGTTTGTTTCTTCTTGGTCTTTGAAGCACCATCAGATTTGATAAAGACCTCAGCTATTTTATGAGAATCCAGACAGTGAAGTGGAAACTCCTTATCAGAGAATATTTGATCTGAACCTTTGAGTTTGCAAAACCTCTCCGGTTGAACTTTGTTAGCTTTGAAGACATTTTTCTGGATCTGCTTCAAATGAAATTTCTTCAAATTTTGTTGTTGTTGAACCTTAGAAGAATCAACTTTAACCTGTTTCTGTTGAAACCCCAAACCTTTTTGTTTGCCTGAAAGCTTTTCCCCCGAACTAGATGGTTTATGCCCATGCTTTGCAAGACGAGAGAACTCTGCTTTGATCTTGTTAATATCTTTTGGAGCATCAACAATTGTATCATCAATGTCAATTGTTGAACTTGCAAATTTCTCTTTTCCTTCAGATGAAGACCCAAACACAACCTTTTGAACTTTAGAATTTTTAGCAATTTTTTTCTTTCTTCTCATTCTTTTCTTCAGCAATTTTGGAATCAACAAACTTAGAATAATCACCAATCTCTACCTGGTCATTCAAATCAGTAACTCCTTCTTTGAGACTACCCGGTGGTGACATTGTTTTGTTGAACATCTTCTCAAAATTCTCATCTTTAGCCAAGAAGCTTGTAGAAGATTGTGAATTAGTAACATTGTTCAAAAGACGTTTTGAATCAATGACTTCAATCTTTAATTCAAAATTTTTTTGATGAGCTTCAGCTAACTCTTTTTCGGTAGCTATCAACCTTTTAGCCACCTTGTGAGTTTCATATTTTTGTAATCTCAACTCATCTAGTCCAGTAAATAATTCTTTCTTTAACTTGTCTTCAGTTCTCTTTTGAATATCCAAATTTGCATTTTGAACTTTGTTCACACTTACTAACTCCCTTTTCTCATCAAGTAACTTTTCCATATCAATCTGATAGGATTGAATCTTAGCAGCTTGTTATCAGAAAGTTTAGTAAGAGTATCAAGTCTGGACTTTGATTTGTCAAAAAGATTTTGAAAATCATTTGTAGTATCCTCAGCATCATCCTTCCATTTCTTCACTTCTTGAACTAATGCAACGTTTTCATCAGATAATTTAGTAATTTTCTGTACAAAATCCTTTTCAAGACCTTGAAATTTCAACTCTTTTTCAACTATCTCTGCTTGAAAATCTGCAAACTTCTCCTTTTGAGATACCAACTATTGAATCATACCTTCCAACTTTTTCTTCTCATCACCCAAATCTTTAATCTTCCTCTCTTAATCAATAACCAATATCTCATTTTCCTTTATCAAATCCTGAAACTTCTTGTCTTTCTGAGAACAAAATTCACAAACAGATTCATAACCACTATTTCCAGAACCACTTATTTCAGATTCAGATTCAGTTAGTTCTACTTCGTCATCACTATGTACGATTTGAGAAACAAACGCAGAATTGACCAAAAATGCAGACTCATCAGGAAAATCGGCAGCCCAATCATAACCTTCATTCGATGTTTGTGAGTTTGACTCAGAAGTAATAGCAGGTAAAGCAATTGGAGGATTAGAAGTTCGCCCTAATCATATTGTTTATCAACTTGAGAAACCAAAGCTGTTGTAGGCTTTGATGAAGAAACATTGGACTTTGAACATTCACGAGCAAGATGTCTAAAATTAGAACATTTGAAACATTTTACCTTTCATTTATCTACTCTAACTTTGCCATCCAGATTTAAACTTTGGACCCCGGTTTTCTTCCTGTATCTTTTAACTCTTTGAGCTAACATCGTAAGTTGCCGATTAATATCCATTTGTTCAAGATTGTCCGGATCGATCTGATCAAAATCATCTTCAATCAGATTAGATGTTGTCAAACCACCATTCAACAATCCATAATATGAAGATAATAAAGCATAAATTAACGCCAAATGTTCATCAGGTGTTTTTGCAGAAAACGAATTCTAGCTTAAATGATTTGGAACAGTGAAATTACACCCTCTTGATGAATTTTCAGAATTTCCTGATCCATGACCAGCAACAAATGCTGTTTCAGGTGGATTTGATGAATCAAAACCAAAGGATTTAGACTTTGCATTAATACTTGCAGAATTTTGACCATGATACAATTCAGGATTTTGCAATTGAGCAGTTGATTTATTTGAAGTCATCATTTCCATCTCTCTAGCATGAAGCTTTCCGGTTAAATCATGAAATGATAATTCAGAATACTCTTTGTCATGAGTCAGCAGCAAGACATAATTCTCCCATTTTGATGGTAAGGCTTCTAGCAATTTCTCCTTCAACTCCTCTTCTGTCTTCTCTATTTTAACCACTTTCATTTCACTTATCAGATGTGAAAATCTAGATACAAGAGCAGAAATATCTTCCTTATGATAATGTTGAAAATTTTCATATTCTTTATTCAGCACTTTCTTTCGACTCTTCTTGTATTGATCATTGCCTTCACATCGTGCAGATAATGCATCGCATAATTGTTTTGATTTCTTGCACGTACTAAACTGATGTAGTAACTCAGTTGGTAAAGCCATTGTGAGATATCCAAAAGCTTTTTGTTCAAGCTCATAGAGTTTTCTCTCAGCTTGATCAAAAGTATGAACTTCTTTGAAATCTTCCACTTCTGTTGGATGTACGTAAAGCTTTTTGATTGGAATCCACAAATCTATATCATTCGAGCTGATATAGGCGGAAAATCGTTGCTTCCAATTTTGATAATCTTCCAACTTTAACAATTTGGGAACTTTCTGGCTTGTTCCAATTTCGTTATCAAAGTTAAGCATAGCTTGCATCGTGCTTTGCATAGCCGTAAAAGCCTTGGGAATCCGACTTGTTTTCCGAAATATGATGCTTCAAAAACTTCGAACTAAAAAACAAAGGTCTTAAAAGCGGATTTTAGGTACCAAAACTGAGGGTACCAGCCATTAGGCAGTAAAAGTCTAGATCTTTTCGAGACGGTCATTTTGGGTGGTATTGGGTTCCGTAACACTGACCGGTTCTCAAGTTACGTAAGTTTTAGTGAAGACCACTTTTCTACCAGCGGACCAAACTTCTCAACGTACCAAAATCTTCCAACGTACCAAACTACGTACTAGACCAAATCAGCGGACCAAACTAACTCAGCGTACCAGTAGCGGACCATAATAAGCTGCGTACCAAACCAAGAAGCATACCAAATATGGAACGGCGTAACTGCCAGCGTACCAGAAAATAACCGTCGCGTACCAATGATGAAGATTGCCTAGCGTACCAACAACCAGCGTACCATAAATCTATGAAGATTGCCTAGCATACCAGTGTGTTCATCCGGCATACCATCATCATCATTAGGCGTATCAGCAGCGTACCAAACTAAATTCGACTCATTTTTTGAATTTTTGACTTTTTGGACTGGAATTTGGAACAGTGAGGTGCGAAAACGCTCTAGGAACATTCAGAAATCAATTTTAGCACCAGAAACACTCAGAGTTGAGAAAAATTGATGAAAAACAAAGAAAACCCAACTTTCTTTCACTACAAACTCGAAATTTGACCAAAAAATAGTAGTAGAGCAACCTGGATTGCTCTGATACCACTTGTAAGTACGTGAAACGATCTTACTACTGCATGCTTTGATCAATCTAGTGAACACGAGAAGTAAATAATAGAAATCTTATTGAATCACTTGAAGATTACAAAGAAGTCTCTCTGGTTTCTCTCTCTAGAACACACACAGAAAGGTGTAAAAATGACATAAGTTCTAAGCTGACATTCTAACACGATCTATTTATAGTCACTACATACTTGCGGGCATACCAACTGGCGTACCAGTTGGTACAGGTGTACCATTGGTAAGGCAGACGATATGGTACGGCCACCAAGGTATGTTGACTGTTTGACTCAAAAACTTGCTCTATTCTAGATACAATACACGAGACACAATGTAGCATAGGAATATGCTCTAACAGACCCTAATTCCAACCCGATTTTTCAAAATAAGCTCAAAAACCCTAATTTTAACACATTTTTAGAAAACATACTTAGAGATTGATTTAGCCAAAACTAAAAGAGGTTATTGTTAATCATACCTAATGATGCTTGACTACAGAAATTCAACTCCTGGGACCTCACTGTTTGCTCGAATTGGTCTGATGAAGTTTCTGGTGGTTTTAAGGGTTTTTGGGGTTTTGAACCACGAAATTTGTGAGTTTTGATAATGGATTCGAGCTCCAATTTATAGTCTTAGCTGCGAAATATGATCCTAACACGTCCTAGGGTGACCAAGCTTCGAAATCTACACGATAGGGTGGTCAATTTAGTCAAAACATGGGCTACAAGTTCAAAAAATGAGTTGCTATCCGAATTTTGGTCGCTGAATGGCTTGCGTACCATGAGCCAACTATGGCAGTTTGCCAGTTTTGGTCCCTCTTGCTTTTTAATTATATTTTAGCCCCCAGAATTCTACCAATTGTTATTTTATGCTATAAAACACTTAAGGGTATATTTCTAAATCTTTCTAAGGTTCAGGATACGTTCGATTATATATATATATACATACTTATATATGTTTACATAAATTACACTTTTAGTCCCTCAACTTCTATTTAATGCATAACAACCCCTTATCTTTTGATGTAAGTCCAAAAACATTCCTAAACATGTTTCTAACATTTTCTAAGGTTCAGTTACATATAACGAGGAATATATTTATATATTTATTTATAAATACTATATATCTTTCACTAATTTACGTTCTAGCCCCTTAAACTCTACAATACTTATCATTTTATGTTATGAATAATATTAGGATATATTTTTACTAATTTCTAAGCTTCAAAATACTTATAATAAATATAAACACGTATAATACTTGTATACGTTTATATTTTTTAATAATTACGCTTTTAGCCCTTTTACTTTTCCGTTAACTATTAACATACGTATTTACACGTATATATCCATCAAATGACTCATGTATCATCATGTTATTCATAGAAACACATATTCATCTCATATTTTACTTTCTTTAACATTTAACACATCCGTTTTATGCATATTTCATCATTTTAGGTATAAAACATGTATTTCTAACGCATGTAATCTATCTAATGCACAGTCTCACCACATTTATCAATTAAGCTCACGTATTTATAATATAAACATGTATTTACTATATATATCATGTATCTGTGAAATTTGGGGTGTTACATGCGTATACGTGAGTATCGATTTAAGAATTGTTGATTGAATAATTTCAACTTGTCTTGATTTCTTATTTTGTTAAATCTGAGGCCCTATCTGCATATCGAAAAATCCAACTTAGTGTAGACGATTTAACGTTCTAAATTCTTTTTACATAGAACACAATTGACGATATCATAAATACCATGCACTATATATAAGTCACAAGTGTAATCACATGAATATATGTGAAACATGTATGAATTTGTCTGATAGCTTGGGGTCCATAGGTTTGAGCAAATTAATAATACCTTAACATATCCTGATGTTATGAGTATGATTCTGCCTGAGTTTAAATATTGGACAAATTATACCGACAATCAACTTGGCTTGTGTGCTTCAATTAGTTGAAATTGAACGTAGTTCAGAACTTTATAAACAATATGGTCCCATGTTATGATCTTTCTCAAAACGAAAATAGAGTTTATTCAGTATTGCATTTATGTTTCATTCTAGAAAATTTAAAAAGATTTTCAGTGTGTTTTCATATAAACTTTGTGAAATCCAAAAATAAATTATTTCTTCTTTGTTTTCGATCTGGTTGACACATGATACATCAATTTTTCAAAACTAATTTCATATCATCTTGGTTCTCCGAAGGAGATTTTTGTCCAAGATTAAAGTTATGATTGGAAAATAAAAACTGTATTTTTGTCTTCTGAAGATGCAGGTTCAAGGTTGACTCACTAGCATGGTAATGAAGTTCTCAAAGAATATATTCCTCTAGCAAGTCAGAAGACAAGCTAACGAAGGATACTTTCACAAGTGGTTCAGTTGACATAGTCCTGTTCCTGGCATGCAAACTCAATAACTAACATTAAGATTCAAAGTTTGAAGATCAGATACCACACATGTCAAGGGGGATTTTGTTAGAGTATAAATTTGTGTGTTGTGTGATGTATCTAGTCACCTTGTATTAATATGTTAGGGTTAGTCGTGGTGAGTCATTGTATCTCTTAGACCCTCCAACAAACTACAACAGAATAGGAAAGGAACCTATGGTTCGTTGACTGTCCTGGTTCGTTGGTCAATGAGTTACTATATAAGGTTCAAGTTAGTTCACTTGACAAAGATATACATGAAATCTGAGTTTGTCCACATAGAGAGGAGTCTCTGAGAGTTGAGAGCTTACTTATTATAGAGTGTTGGGTCCCTTGAAGGGCTCTTTAAAAATGTTGGCACAATTTGATTTAAACAAGATATATAAGTTGCGGAAAGTATATCAAATTGGAAGACAACAATTCATAAAACGGTTATTCTGTATATCATGTTGAAAAAGGACACATTGAAATGAGAGCATGCATGACACATTGGGTGTGCTCATCAGAGAGATGATGGTCAGAGTATTTTGATGAGAAGCAAATTTGGATTTAAGAGAAAAAATATTGCCATAGATGAGGAAGGTGAACTCTGTCAGCTTTTCCTTCATATAGATTTTCTTTGTATCCCATGTCAAGAAAAGTCTTGATCACAGTGTCTTGATCAAAGTGACTAGGAGCAGATGGATTGTCTTTGATTTTAAGTGCTTTTCTGATTAGATGTTGATCAAAGACAAACATTACTCCACAGACAGATGTTCTTATTAAGGCATTGTCTCCATCCTTGACAATGAAGACAGCATTCCTCCTGAATTCTTGAAGTAGGGAGTAGTTGATTGGAATATCAAGAGTTAGTGCATATTCTATGGGGCAATTTTTGAAAAATTTCATCATTGGTTGTATGACCAAAATCTGTTCCCACGGGGTGTGTAAAGCATGAGATTGTGAAGATGAAGAACGGGGAATGTCGTGTTTTCAGGTAATGGAGGAGAGAGCTCTTTGAAAGGCATGGTTGAGCGATTTTTTTTATTTTCTTGGAAATTTCACTTTTGTGCTTCTTTTAAAGACAAGTTGAGATAATGAGATGAATAGAGGGGAAAGCAGAAGGATTTGACAGCCTATTCTTATAGGTCATTATTGATGTTTTGGTTCTAGAAATTTGAGCCTTTTGTATGAGAAGTCAACTTTTCAGAGAAGTTAATTGGGAGTACAAGAAAAAAAAATGACAGGTAGTTATTGAACTGACTCCCCTTCTCCCCTATTTTTATTTATTTAATTTTTTTAATAAAACTAGTTTGCTGTCATGTTTAGCATCCCCAGCTTGCTTAGTAAAAATGAAAATCTCTTTTCATCTAAAGGTTTAGTAAAGATATCTGCAAGTGGAGTTCAGTTGGGACAAAATACATTTCAATGTGTCCTTTTTCAACATGATCTTTGATAAAGTGATACCTGACGTCAATGTGCTTTGTCCTTGAGTGGTGGACAGGATTGGATGTGATGGCGATGGCACTCTCTAAATCACAGAAAATTGGTATCTTAGTGAGATTTATCTCGTAGTCTTTGAGTTAGGTCTGCATCCATATTACTTGAGAGCAGCAGCTGGCAACAACAACATATTCAACTTCAGTGGTTGAAGTTGATACACAGTTTTGTTTCTTGGATGTCTAACATACCAACTTACCTCCTAGCATCTGACAGCTTCCTGATGTGCTTTTTCTGTCTAGTCTACAACCTGCATGATCAGCGTCTGAGTAGGCTGTTAGAGAGAATTCAGTATCCTTGGGATACCAGAGACCTAGATCAGTTGATCCTTTTAAGTATCTAAAAACTCTTTTGACAGCTAATAGGTGAGACTCTTTGGGTTTACATTGATATCTGGCGAGGAAGCATGTGGAAAACATGATGTCAGGCCTACTTCTTGTGTGATACAAAAGCGAGTCTATCATTCCTCTATATGTGTGCTCATCAACATTTTTACCATCTTTGTCCGCATCAATTTTCACATTTGTGGCCATTGGTGTTTTGAATGAGGAGCAGTTTGAGAGAGAATACTTAATGAGGAGATTTTTAATGTATTTTGCTTGATTTATAAAAATTCCTTCAGTTGTTTATTAAATTTGGATTCCCAAAAAATAGTTTAGTTCTCCCATCATACTCATTTCAAAGTTTGTTGTCATCAGTTCTTGAAATTCTTTACAAAATGATGGACAAGTGGATCCAAAGATAACATCGTCTACGTAGATTTGTACAATCAGGAGATGACCTTTTCTTTCTTTTAAAAACAGTGTGGTGTCAATGGACCCCTTTTTAAAGTTAGCCATTAAAAGAAACTCAGAGAAGGTGTCATTCCATGATCTGGGTGCTTGTTTTAGACCGTACAGAGCTCTTTTAAGTTTACAAACATGTTTTGGAAATTTTTCGCTTTCAAATCCCGGTGGTTGTTCAATGTAAACTTCCTGATCAATTTTTTCATTTAAGAAGGCACATTGAACATCCATTTGATAGACTTTGAAACCTTTGAATGTTGCGAAGGCTAGAAATATCCTAACAGCCTCAAGTCTTGCGACTGGGGCAAAGGTTTCATCATAGTCTAATCCTTCTTGTTGACAGTATCCTTTTGCTACAAGTCTAGCTTTGTTTCTAATTATGGTACCTTCTTCGTCTGTTTTATTACGAAAAACCTATTTAGTTCCTATAACAGATTTGTTGTTTGGTCTTGGAACTAAATTCCACACATTATTTCTTTCAATTTGTCCTAGTTCTTGTTGCATGGCTGGGATCCAGTGGGGATCCTAAAGGGCTTCTTCATAATTTTTTGGTTCTATTATGCTGAGGAATCCAGCATAAAGACATTGATTGGTAGAGGCTGATATGGTCTGGACATTTTTGTTTTGATCACCAATGATTAAACTTATGGGATGATCTTTTGTCCATTTGGTTGCTGGAGGAAGAGTGGCTAACTCTTTACTCCCAAGCATTGGTCGGCTGTGTCAGTGTCTTGACACTCCCCCTCAGCTGATGGACTGTTAGCTGAGGGCCAGATCTCAGTTACAGACTTCTTTAGGAGCTCCAAAGTGGAGTTCTGTAATGTTTCTGTAGTTGTTCCCTTTTTTATTGAAGTGTTGAGAATCAGAGATTCCATTACTTTTATCTTTTGAATGGGCGATTTCATTCTAAGTCAAGTTTTCTTTGCTATCTTTGTAATGATCTTTTGTAATAGTGGTTTTTGAAAGAGGAGAAAACAAGGGAAGGTTATTTTCATCATCAGAGTTTTCTTCAAAAAATTTGTGAGATGCTTCTCTTTCTTTTCTGAGATTGTTATTCCGGGGATGCAATCCTTTTTATTTGAAGATGTGGTGCTAATATGTATAGCCATTTTATCATTACTAAATGACACATTTATACTTTCTCTTACCACTTGAGTTTTTAGAACAAAAACTCTGTATGCGTTTGACTTGAGTGAGTATCCAATGAAGATTCCTTTGTCGGCTTTTCTATCGAGTTTTCCGAGATAATCTTGATCGTTCAGTATGTAGTACCTGCATCCAAAGACATGAAGAAATTTTAAGTTAGGAGTTTTCTTATTTATTGCTTGGTAAGGAGTTTGATTGATCCTCTTGTTGATGACAGATCTATTTTGAGTGAAGCATGCTGTTGCAATAGCTTCAGCCCAGAAGTAGATGGGAAGATTTGCTGAAGAAAGCATGGATCTGGCAGCTTCTACTAGAGTTTTGTTTCTCCTTTATACTACCCCATTTTGTTGTGGGGTCATTGGTGCAGAGAACTCATGAGATATGCCTTTTCTGACTAGATATGTGTCTAGTTTTGAGTTTTTGAATTCGGTTCCATTATCAGATCTTATTCTTCTTACTTTTAAGTGCATTAATTTTTGTATTCTTCTTATAAAGTTAATTATAAGATCTGTTGTTTCACTTTTTGATTTCAAAAAATCGACCCATGTATATCTAGAGAAGTCATCCACCATAACTAGGATGTATTTCTTTCCACCAAGACTTTCTATGCTTATGGGTCCACAGAGATCCATGTGGATTAGCTCGAGTGGTTAACTTCCAGATATTTCTTGAAGACTTTTGTGAGAGGTTTTCTTCATTCTTCCCATTTGACAATCCTCACATATTTCTTCAGATTTAGAAAATGTGGCGGGGAGACCTTTTACCATCTTTTTATTTGCTAGCTCAGCAATTGTTCTAAAATTTAGATGGGATAGTCTTTTGTGCCAAAGCTCATATTCCTTGTTAAAAGATTTTGACACAAAACAGAGAGACTCATTTGAAATAAGATTGTTGAAGTTTATAAAATAGATACTCTGATTTATTCTTTTTCCCGTTAAGTAAATTTTATTGTCAATTAGTCCAACAAGTTCACACTTGTTGGAATAAAGAGTAAGTTTGAAGCCTTTATCACATAGTTGTCCACAACTTAATAAGTTATATTTTAGACCTTGGACATGTGACACTTTTTCAATCGTGACTTCACCATTAGTAATGGTTCCATACCCAATGGTTTTGTATTTTATACCATCACCAAAGATTATGGATCTTCCTTTTCTCTTCACATAATTGTTTAACAGTTTTACTTCCCCACTCATGTGGGTAGAGCATCCAGAGTCATAATACCAAATTTTTTGTATGTGATGCTCTTGGCATTTAGTTTTATCCTTTTGACTGTTGTAAAAAGATTTCCTGTAATAAGACATATAAGAGGTTTAAGAGTTTCCTTTTTGTGCCTTAGGATTTCAGAAAAATTTATCTCAGAATAATGGGATTTGTTGGCTACGCAATCCATCAGGGAGTCATTAACTTCTTTTAGAAGGTTGGTAATTCTAGATTTCCACTGTGGATGTTCCTCCCTAGAAAGCATATGGAGGTTAGATAATGAGCCAAAAGATTTCCCATTGTTCTTTTTCAGGACATTTTAAAGAGCAGGATCTTTTGAATATTGATTATTCAATCCGCTCTGATACCAAGTGTTGGGTCCCTTGAAGGGCTCTTTAACAATGTTAACACAATTTTATTTAAACAAGATATATAAGTTGCGGAAAGTAAATCAAATTGGAAGACAACAATTCATAAAAGGGTTATTCTGTATATCTCAAATGTAAATAATGGTATACACGAGTTTATAGTATGACTATGTATACACATAGATCACTTTCTTTGGGAGTAAGGTTGTAATTGTTTTGAGAAGATATTGAATTGTATGCTTGATGTCTTGCTTTGTTTGGTGAAGTCAGCTTGCTATTTATAGGAAAATGTAGTAAGTTTTATTTGGATAAGGTGGTTGAGGACGGTTGATGTTGGAGTGTGTCAGAGTATATAGAGATAAATTGAACGTATTCAATTTATCTCTTTTTCAATTGTCTTCAACTGCCTTCTCGATTGATGCCAAGTTGACATTCGTTTTGCTTGTTCTTCACACAAAGATAGAATTTGTCCTTCTCGTGATATTAATCTTCTGATAATCCAGAACTCCTTCTGGACTCTTCTTTGAAGACTGTTGATGCTTCCCATTAGAAGCTATATACAGAAATGAGGATTTCTATAGATTTTAGTCTGTACAGAACTACTTCGGAATTTCCGGAGTAGTTCTGTATGAATACAGAAATCGTGCAGAAGTCTGTTATTCATACAGCCTTTTGTTTCCTTTCTCTTTTAAGGATATGCCTTATCTTTTCTTCTAATACTTGACTGTTTTGTGTTACAATTACATTATGTTCTAAAACAGAGTCTTATATTAGGTGTTTATTATCGTTAATACAAAGATTATTATTTACATTATGTGTTCATCTTGATCTTGATGCCATGAACTTGTATACGATCCGATCAGTGGTTTTACATTATGCTTTCTCTTCCCTTATGTGGTTTTGTCACCGCTACTGTCGTACTCACTTCAGATTTCTGATCGGGTTGCTAGGGCTATAAACAAACTGAATGTTCAGTAAAGTTTGTTTACATTTGTTCATTTAATAAATGAACGAATATGAACAAAAAATTTAGTTCATTTAGTTAAATGAATGTTCACGAAAAAACGCGTTGATTCAATTGTGTTCACTAACGTTCTGTAACGTATTCGTGAATATTCGTTAAGTTGTTTGTTTATGTTCAGAAGTTTGCATCTGTTCATGATCGTTTGTTTATGTTTTTATATACTTAATTTCTAGGTTTTGCCTAAACTAGTCATTTGAAGCTTGTATCTTGTTAAAAACTTAATTATTTTAAACCTAGATGTTTATGACACTATTATGAGGATAATTGTGTTTATGGTTATTATTTTTAACTTGTCTTTTGTTTTGTAATAATTATATTTATGATTATCATGTCAAGTGCTAAAGTATATATTTATTTAAGGTAGTTATAACTAATTTTTTGGATTAAGAATGATGAATTTTATTTTTTAAAATAGTACATATTCGATTTCATTTGTGAACCATTCATGAAGAAGTTTAACTGCTTGATGAACGAACCAAAACAACAACTTTTGTTTAGTATGTGTTCTTGAACACGTTCAATGCTAAATAAACGATAACGAGTAAGGCTCCGTTTAGTTCTGTTCATTTTAGCCCTATGAGTTGCTGCGGTGGCTCACGAGTCAGTAGGGAAGGGGGTAGTGGTCTGACGCTGAAGTTAAGAAAGAAGAAGATGATTGGGGTGATGCAGTCGTTAGTGAAATTTGAACTCGTATGCTTCTGAAGTCGTTGCACAAATTTCATTAATTGCCTTAATTTCAAAATCTAAACTAAAACATGTTAACATGATATGAAATAAATTTGTTCCCATTTCCTTATCCTATTCTTGATTAAGAAATTCTTTACCTCCGAAAGATCAAAAGTAGGGTTTTGCATTTCAGTTTGTGATGGAATGGCTATGTAGAATCGGGCTATCTTGGGTACTAGGATAGGAGTGAACCTAGGATGTAGCACTGGGATAGTACGTGAAGCGTGCGAGATGTATATCGTAAGCCTGCAAGAAATGGCCTTTAAACTTATAACCTAAATAATCTATCTACGCAACATATAGGAAAGAGGACCTATCGTACAATAGTATTTAGAACACAGGGCCGACCTACGGAGCAATGGTGTAATCATATCGAATCTGGTAGCATTTACTAAGACTCTGTCACTATTCTTAGCAAACAAATGGAATATAACATTTGAAAAAAAACAATAATGAGAAAATCACTAATTGACTATACCTATATCTGATTACTTACTATCATGACTTAAACTATTCTTCAAGAAATATGGCTAGTTAAAGTAAACCTAAATCAAAGCAAAATGTCACCCGCATACTATCTCCTTGGATAGCGAGATCATGAATCTAGTGCCTTCTTAAGGGTCAAAAACCATCATAAGTACCCACCCATTCTATGTCTAACTAAAGTTTTAAAGGAACTTGATCTAAGACCTAGGATCAGACCAATCCTATCTGATTAACCAAGAGGGTTAACTATCATAACCATATCACATGACATCAAGGAAGAAATGTATATAGACAACTCTCTAGACGTATAACCCTAGACAAGGAAGACAACATTGATGACTAAACACAAGGACAATTACCAACAAGAACACTATCTGTTTTTGTGTTTTCTAATCTCTAGTCACTTTGGTCTTTAGGTTTAGGTTATCTGTATATTTATACAAATAGATAACGTATTCTCAAAGTTAATCTATCTATGTAAACTAACTACTTTTAAATCATTTATATTTATATTATAAATATAAAATATCAATAATCTATTATATTTATCACATAAATATCATATAACCTTTTTATTTCAAATTAGTATTTATCTAATATATACTAACAAGTGGGACGACCCGCGCTTCGCGGCGGAGTCCGTCCGTTTAAAAATATTCTCTTATACATGTGCAGTTCATATTTCTTGTAAGGTGTTGTACCTGTGATCCTTCTTCCATGAGAAATATAACCCCTCTTCACCTTAGAGATCCATTTCCTGCAACTCATTAATATTATTATGTTAGAATGTTGAATTATAATTCTTTAAATCAGCAAGGACTAACCAAGATTACTTACAACTGAGAAGTGGATAACATTAACCATTTATGGACATGGATCTATAAAGCAATGAACCCATTTCAAATTTGCATCATGGTTTGTGTGTTCGGCATGAGATGCTTTATCTTGTACGTGAGGGAGTTTCAATGAAGTTGGCGCCATTTTTGTTGCTCTATCCTGACATGTCTGCAATTAATTTGTTCCAAGTTACAACTATGCAGCGCCAAATAAACCAATAATGTAAAAAAATGCTAAGTGTTTGTCATTGTTCATTCAGTAAATTGAAAACATAGTCAATGTTTAAAAAGCCAACTTGTTTATGACATGTTGAAGGAGGCTCCATTTCTTTTCATATCCAGGAAGAGTAGAGATGATCCAATTAATTGACTCATTCTTTTTATGAGTTGTTGAAGCAAAAAATTATTTATTTCATGTCGAAAAGCAGTCAATCTGATCTAGTTTACTTACCTATTCTCCAAAACAATTAGACATTATAACTAAAAAGGTTATTGAAACTGAAATAAGGTACCTCTATTGAGGGATTCAGTTAACCAATCAATTTGTGTAATTATAAAAAAAGATTGCATGTATTCAAACCTGGACTTCAATGTACCATTTCTAAACTTTGTAGCTGAGACGTGCCATGCATGTACATAATATCCAGCTGATAATTCAGCAATCTATTATAGGATGGGGAAGTTAGTTTGCAGAAGTCATAAAAAGTGTTATATGACAACTTAAATTACTCGATTTTGTTAAGTAGTATAAAAGTACATATATAGATATAGGTATGTGTACATTTTCAATCAAACAAATATGCATTTAAAATCCAAGCAAATGGCTTACTGCTGTTAACATGAAAGTACTAAGGTATTTTGAGCAAGAGAGCAATGACTTACTTGTTTGAAGAGTGTCATTGATATCAAAACAACAGCTAGCATGTCCTTTGAAGAGCTCTCCATGTAATTTAGCATGTTCTTTCAAGAGCTTTCCATCTAATCTAGGCCTGCATGACTCTTAATGGGTTTGTTGGAGCTGCTAGTAATATCATTCCATATCTGTGGCTATTTAATTTAAAGCATAAATATAATAAGCACCTGCACTCTTCATAGTGAAAACATGCCATGTTTGTACATAATAGGCAATTCATATATTCACTAAGCTGCATATTCAATGATGAAGGTATAAGAGGTGCAAAACTTACATTCTTTGCTATTAATAAAGTCTGCCTTAACGGGTCATAAGAGGTTGGATATATACTCTATACACAGCAGATTCAACACATAATTAATCTTCAGAATAACAGTAATATGTAATATAGAAGGCATAGCATTATAGACTTTAGGTGGGCTAACATAGAATTTTTATACATAGCTCCTTCGGATTCCAAAAGTTACACATACCCCATGAGAACTACCAATTGCCCATACATATATTCTTTAACATAGCTGCTAGCGACGCACAAAAACTATTCTTTTCTTGATTTCCTACTTACTATGTTTACAAAAGATTATATGTCTAGCACTATGCCATTCCAAAAAACCCTGTGCCTACATGGACCCAGTAGCTTATCATATGGCATCCTTGCCTTTCAGCTTTTGCCTACGCAATATGCTGATTCTGTTTAGATTTAGATGATGTTAGTTTTTTTTTTATTTTCTAGGTATATATATATATATATTCACATGTGATTTAAAATATTTACCTAGTTCATCCGGTATGTTTAGATTTACAAAGTGCATGATACACGCAAGCAACTGAAGACAACCTGTAAAGGAAAACATTCACATTAAACATTAAGAAGGAAAAAACAAAGACAATCACAAAATCTTAACCGAGAATGAGAGGACATAGAAAATTTGCCTATAGGACACAATGATAAAGATAGAAATCCCAAAAACTAAAGCAAACAACTAACCCCTAACTTAAGGACACTGAAACTGTCTTTTTAAATCAGTTTGCAGCCAAACACCTATTTTCTCTCTGAACATTGAAAATGCTAGTCAACTTGAAATCAGTGTCATATTGGCTAAATTGCAACCTACATGTCTATGGATTTATCACCATAAATTCTATATAAATTGTCATGATCTGTATGAAAAATTTGGATAGGGATTTGTTATTTTTTACTTACAATAGTGATAGAAGAAACAATCTCAGTCACCCTGCAAGAAATATATAACACCACAAAAAAATATTCAAGTATACATGAGACAGTTGAGATACATCAGGCACTCTCATAAAGTTACATAATAATCATAACCAATAGGCAAGTACAAATGCAAAACCTTTAAATATATAACTTTGCAAACTTTTGGGTTGAGCATACATGAGATAAAAAGAATTAAGAACAAAGTAAAAGCCTAAAAGAAACATACAACAAATTCTGGAAATATTCTAATTGCGATAAGGATCTGGGCGATAAACTAACCCATCAGGAAAACAGGAATCGTAGATCCAGGTTAAGCGTCGTCGCCTCAACGCCAAACCACCAAATCTGAGGGTTATTAGTTGCAATCATGAGTTCAACTGTCATTGAGGCATTAGATCGAACACCTGGTGAGCAGATCTAAAGAACATATAAAAGCAAGTAATTTAAATAACTTGAGAAAGAAGTTATAAAAACAAAGAATTTAAACAACATTGAGTGTGCACCTGCAACCCTAACCTTGAGAAAGAAGATATAAAAACAAAAAATTCTTCTTTTTTCCTGAAATAGGAAGCAAACCTAGATCTAAACCCTAAACAGAAATGGCCAGAGAGAAGAACATACTCAGATGTCTGGCGGTTCGTGTGGTGTCTTCGTGGAAGGACAGAGAAGAGGAAGGCCAGAGGAGGCGTCTTCGGGTGGTGTGTAGAAGCAGGTATGGGGATAGGATGTTGGTGTGAAGCAGTTGTGTGTAGAAGCAGGTATGGGGATGGGATGTTGGTGTGAAGCAGCTGTAAACCACAATTTTTCAAAGGAACTACAGTACGATACAACACATAAAGTTAAAGCAGATCACTTGTACCCATGGCTTTAGGAATTGGACTTTGATTTGTGCTTCAATAACTTGTACCTAAAGTATTAAAATTTGTACTATAAGTTGTCTTATGTTATTATAGGTTAATATCTTTTAATAAGTACTTATCTAATAAATCACTACGATTAAATTTTAATAACCTATTAAAACTGGGTAGGTCGTTTCACGAACCAATATTAATAAATTTTATTTTGGTTTTTAAAATTAAACAATTTAATTTATTTTGTAGAAAACCAACATAATTTAAATAAACTATTTATTTAATTCAGTATTTTCGAAAACTTTAGAAAAATACCTTTTATAATATGTCGTTATAAGATCGTGATCTAAGGGCCTATGTCATGACAAACATCCACATGCATTGACAACAATATGAAATATGAAATTGAGCCTATGCGGATTTTTGATTTCGTTTGTGACATCCGAGAATTTCGAGGTTAACTTCCGTTAGACAATCTCCGTTAGTTATGTTATAAGTGTTAACTTAGTAACTAATGCTTAACTAGGCCGAATACGTCCACGACCTTTGGTTGATCACCGAACCCGACCACTTGTGTTATATGTTTATGTGTTTATTGTCATTATGTGCAATGTGATTTAAACGCATGATTTAGTATTATTAATAGCATGACAAATTCATGGATTGTGCTTATCTTGCTTAGAATGTAAACTGGCCTCTTTTGGTTGCCAGCGAAACTACCGAGCGAAACTGTAGATTTGCTCGGTATCGGTAGCCAAACTTTTGATTCACACGAATTCAGAGTCAGTTTCGCTTGGTCAGCGAAACTAGCTCCTGATCTATATATTTTATAAAACCCTAAAACCTCATTACTTATACCATTTCTCCAAAACACACACACACTCTCCTGAGATTTTGGTCAGCCGAGAACCACCACGAGCCGCCGTGATCTCAGCCTCGAGACATCACCCACTCGGATCCTAGATCAAACCGTGAGTCTCCCGTGAGTCTCCAAAACTATTTTTTCATGCATATCCTATGTGTTTTCTTAAAAAGCATGCCTAAACCTCCATGTAATGGCCTGATCTTCTAGTATGATGCTTAGGGATGTTAGATCTGTTATAAAGCCTGCAACTT
>JBCNJP010000300.1:0-57501 GCA_039602395.1 Deinandra increscens subsp. villosa | reverse complement strand
AGGTACATACACACGTACGTACGTACGTACGGCGTACGTCACTGATGTGGCGTACGTACGTACGTGCGTACGTACGTCCCCACAAACCTTCACGTACCAGCCACGTTGGGACCCACCAATTTCTTTTTCCTTTTCTTTTTTACTTTTAACGGATAGATTTTGTAAAATTCAAAATTTTTTGTTTTATTTTAACTTTTAATAATTCAAATAAAATATAAATAAATTTTAAAAAAATCTGAAAAAATTTCTAAAATTCATAATTAAATAAAACATTAAATTTAATATATTTTTTAAAAAAAACGGCTAGTTTTATTTTTTGTCTTATTATAACGGCTAGTTTTTTTAAAAAAGTCTATAAATACCACTTCATTTCTTCATTTCATTCACACATCAAACCTCTCATTTCTCTCTCAAATTTCTGCAAACCTCTCATTTCTCTCTCAAATTTCTGCAAACTCAAGCTTCCAAATGGATTACAACAACTCAAGCTTCCAAACTTAATATTAAATTATTTTTTTAATAAAAATATAGCCGTTATAAATAAATAAAGATTAAATAAAATGGTGATGTGGAAATAAAAGGTGGTATGTGGGGAAGTACTTGATGTGGAAAAAAAGTGGGTTTTGTGGTATTTGGTAAGTACGTGACGTGGCATGCTGACTGGACCAAAAAGGTGGTATTTAGTGGTATTTAGTGTTCCCTTGATGTGGGTGGTCTTACTTCATACGGATAGATTAGGCCGGGTTCGGTAAAAAAAATAATAATATACAAAAAATACTAAAATACAAAGCATGAATAAACATCAAGTACTTGTATTGATTGGGTTTGCCACATCCTTTTCGTTCTTCCCGTATATCCTCTAAATTATCTACATATTAAATTTAGTACATAAACCACCTTTTAACTCCCGTCTTTAGTTTTCTTTATTATTATTGTACCTTTGTACCTAGTATAACAGATTATTTGTGTTTAACGATAGTTCCAATATTTAATTTCTATTTGTAGCAAATATTTAATGATATTAAAAGTAACTAAACTGAGTAAAAATACCTTAATAAATGATAAGCAATTTATTTATAAAAAAATTATAATTTTATAGTAAAAATGTTTTAATTACAAAAATAATCATTGAAAAAGTGTAATTAAAAAGTATATATATACATAAAGGCTTAAAAAAATAATGAAGCCTTCCCATTAAAATTAGAAAAGATTTTTTTTATAAAAAATGAAGTTTTCTTATAATAAACATTAAGACAAGTTACAAAAAATAATATATTCATAAATAATATTAATAATAATGGTAATAAAGGACAATAAACATTTATTTATTTAAGGTTGGAGAAAAAAATACTATAATACCTATCATTTGTGATGCATTTGACTATTTTTAACTGAAATATTTAATGATATTAACTCACTAGTAAGTGACCCGGGTAAATACCCGAGACTGTGATATAAAAATAATTATACAAATTAGAAGAGGAACCTAAATTAAAAAGAAAAAATGAACTGAATAATACATAAATTTAAAGAGCCGATAAATATTTAATAATATTAAATTTACAAGTTTAATGGTTGTTCTTCATGGAGGTGCTTTAATGGTGAATTTCTCAAATCTTAATGGTTTTAATTAATTCTTGTTGCTATAGATTGGTATTGAGTATATGAATCGATTGGTACAATAAATTTTGAGTATTATTCAATGAATGATCGAATTAGTTCAATATCATCAATGGTGAGTTAAGAAAGTCGTGACTTTATTTTTTGATTTGTTCACCATCATTCGTTGATCAAAACCTAAGCAATATGGATCTAGTTTTGTTAGGTTTTCTGTCACGAATCTAAAACAATTTACGGATCGAACTTTTGTTGAGAAATGAAGGAAATATGATGAATCAAAGTTGTAGTATTTTAAAAAAAATATATATATATATATATATATATATATATATATATATATATATGTGGATAGTTTTTGTGTGAAAAGAATTTAATTAATTCAAAATCTTACAAATTGACACATAGGATTAGGGGTGTTCATCGAGTCGAATTCGAGTTATTCGAGTTATTCGAATCGAGTTATTCGAATTTGAAAATTTTAAAACTGGATTCTAATTCGACTCGAATTCGAATAAAATTTACCAAAACCAATTCGAATAAGCTTATTCGAATTCGAGTCGAATTCGAATCTATTCGAATAAACCAAATAAGGAAGAAAAAAATTAGCCAAAAAATGTTGCAAATATTAGAAAAAACACTCTTCTATATTAGCCAGAAAACTCCTGTTATATTAACCAACAACATGCTACTATATTAGCGAAATATTAGCCAAGAACCTGTTGCCAAATTAGACATATACTTGTTGTAATATCAGGGTTATTTGAATTAAGATGTGAAGTTTTTACCTACGGTTGGGTTGAATGATATACATTAAAAAAAGCCCAAAATCTTTATTTACTTAGACAAGCCCAAACATAATGAGTAAATCATAAAAACAAATCTATTATATATAAAAAATTATATTTAAAAAATATATATAATGCTTATTCGAGTTATTCGAGTCGAATTGGTTTTTAAAAATCAGACTCGAATTCGACTCGAATTCGAATAAGTTATTTGGTCCGAATCAGGATTCTACTCAAATAACTCGACATTCGAATTCGAAAAAGTTATTCGAATTCGATTCGAATCGAATTTCAAATTATTCGAGTTCAACTCGAATAATGAACACCCCTACATAGGATTAATCCTATGTGGCACACTTTAAAATATGACATTTATACTCTAAAAACTCATGTTTAATATTAGTATAGAATAGATAGATTTGACTAAAACGGTTATAGCATGCAAACCATAGTGCTTGGTTTGTTAAAACAAATTATTATTAAACAAAAATAGCTAATAATATCAAAGTGCACCGACAAAAATAGTAATTTACACAAAATTTTATCCAGTTATAGCAAGAGCTATCTATATTATCATTTAATTGAATGGACTAATTTTATAAAAAAAGTCAACATTCATGTTTGGAGGTTGCTTTCGAATCGTTTACCTACTTGCTTAAATCTTTCTTTGCGAGGTATTGATATTGATTCTTTATGTTGTTCTCTTTGTTTGGACAACATCGAATCGGCTTTCATCTCTTTGGTGACTGCATTGTGGTTTCAAAAGTGTTTGACCGTGTCGCGGCTTCGCTTGAGAATGATTGTTTTCAACCTAGCTCTCCCATGGAGATTCTTCAATCGATTGATGCTATTCATGTTTTACGGGTGAAGAAGGATTTGATCAAGTTTATTGTTTTCACTACTTGGTGGTTTATTTGGAGTTTCGAAATTGTGTTATTTTTCAATCTAATAAAACACAGAACGGCGAGCTATTTAAAAACATCATTTTCTTTTCATATACTTGGATTGTGAGTAGAAATCGTAAAGTCAATATGACTTGAGACGAGTGGATTCTGAATCCGTTTCATTTCATGCAACTTTTTTTTACCATATTTTATTGAGATAGCTATGTTTATAATAATATTTGTCATCTTCACAAAAAAAAAAGAACCAAAATTTTTTATTAGCTATGTGTTTGGCATACTAGCTGAAAAGCTAGCTGCTAGCTGATAAGTCAGCTGCTAGTGGATAAGCTATAAGCTAGCTGATAACAAATAACGTTTGGTAAAACTAGCTGAAAAATGTATAATGACATAAAATTACATGTATATAAATAAATTAAAAGTTAAAAACAAAATATAAATAAGTTAGGAAATGATAAAACTGCAAATATTATAAAAGTTAGTTGAAATTCTACTTCAACTAGTTTTTCAAAAACTAGTTATCAGCTAGTTTTTTGACATTATCAAACGGGACTCTTTTTAAAAAAACTAGTTTTTTAAAAAGTCACGTTTGATAACGTTGAAAAGCTAGCTTATAAGTTAACTTATGGCGCCAAACACGACCTAAAAGTCACCACATATATAACGTCGGAGTGATATCCGTACCTGCCAAATACACCTCTTGTACTTTTCCCTCTTTCTTTGCCTTTCTCTTTACCTTTCCTAATATCTATACTATAAATTAGTAACCACTACTCACCCTTCAATATCGATCACATCATGAACAAACTCATAAACCGCCTCTCCCGCTCTTCCCGCTACTCCCTCCTCCGATCCGCCGCTCTCGGTGGCTCCTCGGCTACCGTGCCGGAGGGCTACCTTCCCCTTTACGTCGGAGACGAGATGGAACGCTTCGTTGTTAACGCCGATCTACTCAACCACCCGCTCTTCATAAACTTGCTAGACAAGTCGGCTCAGGAATACGGCTACCAACAAAAAGGCGTCCTTCGGATACCCTGCCACGTCATCATTTTTCGGCGGCTAATGGAAGCTTTGCGGGTGGGGGAAGAAGCTTCGAATGATGTACAACACCTTTTGTCACACTATACTAGCATGTTTCTTGATGGTAGGGAGGGTGGGTCATGTGAGTCGTAGTGGAAAGCCAAGATTTTGGTATCTTGAGTTTCTATAATTTTGTTTATATATAATATGAGTTTGCATTTAGCGTGTGTAGCAAATCCCATTAGTTCAAACGAGATGTTTACCCACCCCCACCCCCCCCCCCCCCCACCCCTCACACGTTGTTGCGTGTTTGAATTTTTATACTGAACGAAATTAAAAAAATTAAGTGATATAAAACGTGAAAGATTAAAAGTCTTGTGGTGAAAGTATAAAACTATAAAAGTATATTAAAAGCGAAAATAGAAAAGTTAAAAGTTTCATTCCTAAAGTGGAAAACAAAAAAAAACTTAAAACAAAAAGAAACTTTAAAAGTTAGAGGGTTAAAAAATTTAAGAGAATAAAACGTAAAAGTCTAAAAGTTTGGTGGTAAAAGTATAAAATTATAAAAATATACTAAAAACGAAAGTATAAAAGTTAAAAGTTTAATGACCAAAGTATAAGATAACAAAACTTAAAACAAAACAAAAAATTAAAAGTTAGAGGGTAAAAAAGTTAAGAGGTATAAAACGTAAAAGTTTAAAAGTCTTGTAGTGAAATTATAAAACTATAAAATATACTAAAAAGGAAAGTAGAAATGTTAAAACTTAAAAGTTCCGTGTCCAAAATTGAAGACAACAAAACTTAAAATAAAAAAAAATTAAAGTTAAACGGTACAAAACGTAAGAGTATGAAACATATGTGGCCAAACTATGAAAACTAAAAGTTTACTATTTCGTTAAAAAAAACAAATCGTAAAAGTTTAGGGGTAGAAAGCATCAAAGCACCAAAATCACGTAACCAAAGTTTGAAAAACCAAAAGTATACTATTTATCTATGAAATTTCAATGTATAAGGGTGGAGGGTATGCTTGCCTAAGACATGATTTAGGCATGAAATTCTGACCAATGAGATCATGCCAACAGGAGAGAGAAGATTGATGTAGATTTGATGATTTGGTAAGGGGTATGCTTGCCTAAAGCATGATATAGGAGTTTTGGTTAAAAAAAAAAAACTAGTCGTTGTGAGAGGCAACGGTCAAAAAGGTTCGGCATGGCTCGACAATTGAATGCCGTTGGGACTCAAAATCGACGCCGGATGCCGAAAATATAGGAGGGGGTATACTTGCCGACTTCAGCAAGTGCTATGCCGCACCCAATGCCGAGACAAACGGCATGCACTCCGTCCATCCTAATATAATAATTGTTAAGAAAAGAAATTTAACTTGGAATTAAGTTAATCATCTTATTATTAGAAACTTATAGGAACAAGTTTAATGTGCTTATGTTTATATATTACAAGACTAACATATTAATTTATCGTGTTAACTAAATATATAGGTTAATTGGTTGACATGACGCGTTTATAACATGCTTATCAAATGACATAATTTTTTAGTTTTAGAAACTTGTTATGACTAAATACGGGATTGCAAATTTTGGTCACTTTTTTATTATCATGTTATTGCGTCTTATTAATTTAATAATTTTACAATTGTACTCATGTTAATTTAGCGAATCATGTTAAATATGTCGTGTTATTCGTGTTTTTATACTGTTTGTATTTAACATCTTAAACACGTTGTGTTAGCTGGGTTATTGAATTTGGTTACCTCTAATCTTGTTAAACATGATGTCGTGTATGGCAAAAAAATCTATATCATCCAGATTAGAATATAATAATCTGAATATATTTATTGGAATGGAATTTATACTTAATTTTGATGACTTTCAACTAAAATGACTTATCATTTCATACTATTTTTAGATAACTTTTAACATTTGACCGGCTAGAAATAAAACAAAAAGCAAATCGACCCATTCATAAGAAATGGGTCGAAGTTGCTAAACCTACAAAACATATATAAAAAATATAGGCCATGATATAAACTCACCTCAAGTAAAGTTTCAAGAGCCACAATAAAAACATTATAAGATATAAAAAAAACAACAAGTAAAACGTTAAATGACTTATAAGTTCCAAATAACATTAATTTAATGAATAAATCAAGATGAAAAAAAACTTACTTAAATACTTTCATTTGAAAAAGAAAAAAAACACCCTTAGAAATTAATAAATCATAACAAATATTCGATCTTCCAATATGTAAATATATGGTTAAATGTTTTTTTTAATGGCTAACGAATGCCTCGGAAAACCCGGGGACTATTTACACCAGTTAAGCTCATTCCAGGGAAAATCCACCTCCGCGAGCGGCCGAGTGGTAAAACCTGGGAGCTCAGGGATCGAACTTGTGACCTTTCAGCCCCAAGTCTCCCCTCATCGCCAATGCCCTTCCAAAGTGCTGCCCGTAAAAATCGAACCTGTGTCTCAAGTAGAGAACACAGACTTTCTACCACTACAACACAATGGAAGTTGCAAAAAATTGTTTTCGGTTTGTAGAATTCATAAAAATATTATTGCACACTTACATGATAATAAATAAAAATTTAAAATTTATGCACGTGTATGAAAAAATAAAACGAATAATTAAATGATCTACTTATCTAAAATCATGAAGATGATTTAAATGTAAAAACAATGTGATGATATGCTAACTAAGCATATTATAAATTTATTATTTTAAAACTGATAAAGACTAAAGAACTTTAGAAATTATAACCAATTATAATTAATTTTATACTAAATTTATTTAGTTAATTACATAATAACTAACCCTAATTTAAATTTATAAAATATTTAAATTGTTTTTAATATTATTATTTAATAAAAAAATAACACCGTTGAGTAAAATTGACGTTAAAAATAAATAGAAAATAGAAGTGAGAAAATAAAGATAGAGAGTTACATCTTTCTTTATAACAACAATAAATAATATTTTTGTGAGAATAAATGGGTTAGGCAAGAGTTGCATAAAATTAAATAAAATATGTAACTAAACTATCTAATATAATTAAAATATTTAAGTTACAACTACTTGCTCGCAATTGAAATCCATATTGAGCCTTCCTTGTTTTCTCCCTCTTTAGTGGTGCATCACTGCATCACACGTTTATAACCTGATCATTAAAAAGGATATAAACTTTAAGTTTTATGAACTTGTTATAATCAAGTATAGGTTGTATTTTGATGATTTTTTATTTTATCATGTTATTTGTGTCTTACTATTTTTTTATCACTATTTACTCATTAGTGAATCATGTTAACAAGATGAGTGACTCGTGCTTCACTGTGGGATAGCGAATGTCATCGAATAGATTTAAAACTTGGATTCCACAATCCGTTCACATGAACAAAAATTTAAAAAATTATATATGCATTTTAAAACCAACATAGTGTTAAGCTTAACAAAATAGAGATGTTCGAGCATTAAGACATCTTGATCCTCGAGCATATCAACCATCCAAAGAATCATTACCTAATATCATACAACACACACTGGAGAAACTCTAATGAAAACAACCCTAATGCGCTCTCCATGATCGGAAACCGCCGTCACCCATCAACGTCCGGCCACCGGTCGGACACCGCCTTTCCGCCCAAACCTTCTCTACATGATGTCGACGTTGATCAGTGGTTTTTTCCCAAAAAGAAGAACCGAACCATAAATCGTTCTAATCCAGATTCTGCCGATCGCCACAAACTGGTTCCGAATACCGACTTCAAAAATTTGAACAAAATCTCCACATCGGTGTTCATCACCAATTTTCCACCAAATTCATCACCGCAAGACCTGTGGAAGCAATGTGAGAAGTGGGGAAGAGTCTCGGACGTCTACATATCGCAGCGTTTGTCCAAATCTGGAAGAAAATTTGGTTTCGTTAGGTTTCTTGCCGTTAAAGACTCAAAGAAACTCATAGAGGACCTTCGATCGATTTGGATGGGATCCTATCACGTGTATGCTGATTATGTTAAAGATGATGTCAAACAAGCAGGAGCTAGATCGATGACCCAACCCCCTGTTAAGAAACCCAACGTTAATGACAAACCTATTGAATCGGTTACAATCAAAACGGCATCGGAGATGGCCAAGACTTTCGCGGACATACTGAAACCGATGGTACTCGTGCAGAAAGAAGCTTCGGTAATCAAAAGGAAACGGGTAGCTGTTTCACTTGACGACTGCATTGATGCAAAGGAATCGAACTTCATTATGGGTAAAGTGATCGATCCTTTATCTATTCCGAATTTACCTTCTTTGTTTGTTAAAGAAGGTTTTCATGATGTTCGATTTAGATATGTGGGGGGTCGTTGGGTGGGTTTGTTCTTTTCCAACCCCGACGTGGTGCTCAAATTTAAACTTTGCTCGGAACTTATCAAATGCTTTTCGGTCATTCAACCGTTAGATAATTCGTTTATTCCTGATGAGAGGTGTATTTGGCTCGATATTCTTGGTCTCCCAATTGTGGCATCTACACCCATGGTGTTAAAAAAAATTGGAGAATTATGGGGAGAATTTATCTTTTTCGGTAATGACAGGGATGATCCTCTTGCCATGGGAAAAGTGTGTGTCATAACCAAATGTTCTAAGCCTATAAACGAGGAGATTGATGTCGAAGTTGGTGGATCGGTCTTCAATACTTGTGTGAAAGAATTCGATGTTTGGTCACCATCACTTAAATTCCTAAATGAATCATCATCTTCCGAAGATGATGATGAGGAAAGTATATTTGAAGATGGGGAGATTCATGAAGACAAAGAGGAGCCAACAAAAAAAGATGTTAAGATGGATAGTGTTGAACCAATGAAACCTTTGGTCAATGATGTAATTTTTGAAGAGTCGGTTAATAGTGCAGCTAAGGATCAACCTGAAACGTTGCATGTTAATTCTCTTGGGGCTGCTGGGATTTCGTCCAATTCAGTGGGGGATTCGGGACCGTCAAGACCTCCCGGTTTTGATGATTTTCTAAAACAAACTAATTCCAAAATGGAAAAAGTTGACGAGAATTGTTGTTCTTATGGGTCGATTGCAAAAGAAGGTTCTCAAGGAGGTTCAATGGTCCAAGATTTTTCTAAGTTCATTCAAATGGGAAAACTAATGGGTCTAGACATGAACGGAACGACTAATGACTTTGAGAACTTCGTCAATAAGGTCAGTGATTCCTTGGTTGACCGATGAATATTTTATCCTTAAATGTTTGTGGGAGTGGATCGACAGTCAAACAAAAAAAGATTAGTAGTATTCTTGATAAATTTCGAGTGGGTTTTGTGGGTCTTCAAGAAACTCGTATGAATACTTTTGACTTGAATCGTCTCAAATCCATTTGGGGAAATTTTTTCTTTGATGTTGCGTTTTCCCCTTCGTATGGTTTATCCGGAGGTTTGATTTCTATATGGGATCCAAATATGTTTTTAAAGGAAGATACTTTCATTTTGGATCACCTTTTAATTGTTAAGGGCACTTGGATCACCTCATCGGTTAATTGCTACATGGTCAACGTATATGCCCCTCAACTTGAGTCTCTTAAAAAAGATCTTTGGAATTCTATTCTGGACTTTATGAACGTTCATCCGGGTTCTTACATCATCTTTGGTGATTTCAATTCCATAAGAAATGAATCGGAGAAGATTGGCTCATTTTTTTCGAAAACCAACATCGCCAACTTTAATTCTTTTATTTGTGAAGGAGGTTTGATTGACATTCCGATGGGGGGTTATAATTATACACGTGTTGATGCTAGGGGCCGGAACGCTAGTAAATTGGATCGTTTTCTTGTGTCTTCGGGTTTCCTTGAAAAAATGATGAATATTGAAGTTGTTGCTTTGGATAAAACCATTGTGGATCACCGGCCTATTCTTCTTGAGACAAACCATGAAAGACTTTGGCCCGACTCCGTTCAAATTTTACAATTCTTGGATGAAGGAAAACGAATTCGATAGTATGGTCAAAAATTCATGGGCCGAACCTTTTATTCACACCTCCAAGTTCATCCAATTCAAAACGAAGCTCAAACGTCTTAAAGATACAATCAAAGCTTGGCGTAAAAATCGTCCGGATAAGTCCATCATTATTTCGAAGCTCCAATCTGACCTATTTGACATCGATAGGCAATTCGACAACGGTTTAGGGACGGATGCATTGAATACTCGTCGTATGGAAATATGTAAAAATATCGATGATCTTGAAAAACCGTTGATCGACGACTTAGCCCAAAAGGCTAAGATAAATTGGGGAAAATTTGGAGATGAGAACTCGAAGTTCTTTCACGGATTGATTAATAAGAAAAGACGCCAAATGGCAATTCATGGCATAAAAATCAATGGTGCTTGGATTGAGGAACCGAAGGTTATAAAAAAAGCTTTTGTGTCTTACTTTGCTGATAAGTTCAAAAAAGGGAACGAGGTAAAAGTTATCAACAGAAGTAACAGATTTCGTTCTCTTCCCGAATCCGTTAGTTTTCAAATTGAGATTCGTCCCACAATGGATGAAATTAAAGAGGCTGTTTGGGATTGTGGGTCGGAGAAAGCACCAGGTCCGGATGGTTTCTCATTCGGATTTGTCAAGAGTTATTGGGAGATGTTAAAGAATGACATCAAAGAGTTTGTTATGGAGTTTTTCGAGACATCCAATTTCCCTCTTGGATGTAACGCCTCTTTTATCACATTAATTCCCAAGACCCAAAGCCCGGTAACTTTTTCTGATTACAGACCTATTTCTCTTGTGGGTCTCCAGTATAAGATCATCTCTAAGATTCTGGCTAATAGACTGGCTAAAGTGTGTGACTATGTCATCAGTCAAGAGCAATCCGCGTTCATTAGAGGCCGTCAAATTCTTGATGGTCCGCTAACCCTTAACGAAATCGTGAGTTTGATGGAAGTTAAGAAGAAGAGAATGCTTCTTTTCAAAATTGATTTTGCAAAGGCCTATGATTCTGTGTCTTGGGAGTACTTGGACACCATGTTGGCGTTTATGGGATTCGGGTTTAAATGGAGACAATGGGTGAGAGCTTGTTTATCGTCGTCAAGATCTTCAGTTTTAATAAACGGAAGTCCTTCAGAGGAATTCAACATAGGTAAAGGTCTTAGGCAAGGTGATCCAATGGCACCTTTCTTGTTCATCATTGTCATGGAAGGTTTGCACGTCTTTATTGAGGATGCGGTCGAGGCAGGTTTATTCAAAGGTATTCAAATTAAAGATATAAATGTGTCTCATCTCTTTTATGCGGATGATGCGATCGTGTTTGGCCAATGGTCTAAGGAGAACGCCGTAAATATTGTCGAGTTATTAAAAATGTTTCATAAAGCTTCGGGTCTATCTATAAACCTTCAGAAATCTTCTATGTTTGGCATCGGGGTCCCCTCTTCGGATATCACTCATTTGGCTAAGATTGTTGGGTGCAAATCGGGAGCCTTACCGTTCGCTTATCTTGGCCTCCCGGTTGGTAAAAATATGGCACGTGTGTCAAATTGGGACAATATTTTAGACAAATTCAAAAAACGTCTTTCTAATTGGAAAAGGAACCTCCTTTCTATAGGAGGAAGAGCTACTCTCGTCTCTTCGGTTTTGGGATCCATAGGATCTTATTACTTTTCATTATTTCTTGTTCCGAAAAAAGTGGTCAAAGCCTTGGAGTCGATCCGTGCAAGATTCTTTTGGGGGTTTTAAAGAAACTGATAGAAAAATCCCTTGGGTTAAATGGGAGATTGTCCTCTCCAAAAAAGAGCATGGTGGTCTTGGCATCGGTAGCTTATTTGCGATGAACATGGCTCTTCTTTACAAATGGCGATGGAGATTTATCAATAGCAAGGAGGTAATTTGGGCTCGGATAATTAAAGCCATTCATGGAGACAAAGTGGATGTCATTCAAAAAGGTAAACACTCTAGCTCGTGGTCTCGTATCACTAAAAGTTGGGAATCATGTCATAATCTAAAACTCATCCCCGAAAATGTGATTAGAAAACGGGTGGGCAAAGGTAACTCGACTGAGTTTTGGAATGACATTTGGCTTCAAGATCGAAAGTTATCTTCAGATTTTCCTCGTCTCTATGCCTTGACCTTAAACAAAAAAGGCTTTATTTGCGAGTTCCTGGTTAATAATGCTTGGTCTTTTTCGTGGAGGAGAGATTTGTGTGGTGGAGCTGAATCGACCCAATTTGAGGCTCTTTCGGGAAAGCTTTCGAATATCATTATCAATAATGAGTGTGATAGATGGGTTTGGTGTTTAAAGGAGGACAAGGAATTCTCGGTCAAAGCTACAAGAAAACATATTGACAGTTCGTTCCTTCCAGTGGGAGATTCAGAAACTCAATGGTCAAGGTATGTCCCTAAAAAAGTAAATATTGTTGCTTGGAGAATTTTTCTTGATCGTTTACCTACCCGCTTCAATTTATCTAAGCGTGGGTTGGAGATTGATTCGATTTTATGTCCTATTTGCAAATCTCGTCCGGAAACAATTCAACACTTGCTTGGAGACTGCGATTTTTTCATCAGAATAATGTCCAACATTCGTGTTTGGTTAGACGTGGATTGCTTGGACCCAGCCCCTCCCAAGTCTACGTTAAAAGCCATTGAAAGTTACAAAGGTTCGAAATTGAAGAAAGAAGTAATTCAAATGGTGGTTTATTGCACATGGTGGATTATTTGGAAGAATCGAAACAATACCATTTTTCAACCTCATAAGTCTTGGAGCGGTAGTATAGTTGATACTATAATAATGTATTCGTTTTCTTGGTTTATGTCTAGAAACAATAAGGTTACGATTTGCTGGACCGATTGGATACGCAATCCTTTACTTTGTATGTAGTCTTTTTGCTCGCTTTTAGAGCTTTCTATTTTATAAATTTACCGCCGTTCCAAAAAAAAAAATCATACAACACACACTATTAGTATAAAGCCAAGTGAATCAAACACCTAAACCAATATCCCTCAATCATCCATTAGACCATACTTATGGAGACCAAAATCAATAAGCTAAGATCAGGGTTATTAAATACCCTTAAAAGTTCATCGCAGACTTGGTATAAGCCATTTTCGACAATCAGACTATAAAAAAGAACATCGATAGAAGGCTCAAACTCATGCACTGAGATAGAACAATTTAGTAAGTAAAGCCTGATTCAGAGTTATTTAATATATTAACAAAATGTAAAACATAATCAGTCTCATGAAATGAAACCAAATGAGATCAAGTATGCACTAAATCATTTATGTATATGGCTTAGATAAGAAAACAAATCAATTGGCTCAAGTGCAACATAGATGACGAATGCATATTATGATTCAACACATTATTGATTCAACACTTCTTTACCATACCGACAACTTATTCATTTAGCACCAAATGAAACAGACGAACCAAACAGCACCTAAAAGTTTTGCATCACCACTCGTCTCAACACCTTATATGCCCTCACTGTTGATCGAATCCTGAAATCGTTAATAAATAAATACAGGTAATCTTTATTATTATTATCTGTATTTATTAATTAACGATTTCAGGATTTGATCAACATGTGGTATCAGAGCATATGTTGCTCAATCGAATCATGTTTCTGAATTCGTTATAAACCCAAAATCTCGAAATCGGTTTCTGGTTTCCGATTATACACTAAAATTCGAAAACCCTAACTTATCTAATCATCAAAATCGAGTTCTAAACTAAATCTAAAAATATATAATGTTTCGAATCTAACTTCGGTTTTGAGAAAATCAGAAAACTAAGTGAAAACCCTAACTGATTTCGACGGGCTAATTTTCACAGCAGAAAAACGATTCTCGATCGAGATCCAGCTTCTCGATCGAAATGCAGCTCTGATACCACATGTTGATCGAATCCTGAAATCGTTAATAAATAAATACATATAATAATAATAAAGATTACCTGTAGTGAACTGATTGAGATCAGCAGCAGTCAGGTAGTCCATCCTGTGAGTAGCCTTGGTTCCCCTTTAGGATGTATAGCTAATGATGGGAGAAAGAGTTCGTGAAGAATCACAAACTAGAGAGAGAGCCGAGAGAGAAGAGAGAGAGGTCGAGATATATGTTGTGGTGATTAACCTTTTAATCTCTCCCTAAGGGCCCTATTTATACAGTTAAGGGGAAACCCTAGTCTATCTAATAAGGGCAATTACGTCCATCAAATAATGCCAGATAAGATTAAATACGTAATTGATTATTTAAGATAAATGATTAAAGGACATAATATATATATATATATATATATATATATATATATATATATATATATGGTGAGTTATTATAAGAAGTTTAGTTTATATATCGAAATATATATTAATATATATATATAAATATTGTCTTACACTCACTTCCTTGAAAGATATGCTTGTACTTCCCTTTTCCCTTTGCCAAATTTTATCTAGCATCTATTTCTTTAAAACCATTTAGATTGAACCAAAAAATCATATTCTGATCTCAAACTAGAATGAATAATCACTCGTTTTAAATTTCTCAAGAAACCTTTCTCACAAAAGTGTTATCCCAAGAATCGCTCTCAATTCTACCTGTATCCTTAAGATGGATAGATCTTACTCATCTCAAACTCTTTTAAATGATGTAATTGAAGCTTTTGAATAGTTCCTTTTAAACCCTTTGATTAACTTTTGAGGGTTAATTGAACCCAAGATCTCATGAGTCATATGAATCTTATCCCTTTTAGATGTTGATATATCAAATAGTTGAATTGTTGGTGCAAGCCCAAGCCCGTGTGTTTGCTTCGACCCAATAGGAAGCGCGTGTGTTTGGTTCGGCCCAAAAGGAGGTGTAAGTTCAACTCTCCTTTAGTTTTACGCTGTGTTCCCGAGTTTATTTAAAGAGGGAAAAAAAGAGAAGAGAAGGGAAAGGAAGATAAAGGAAAAGAAGAGAAAGAAAGAGAAGGGGAGTGGTTCCTTTCATTCCAAATCCTTCGGATTTGGAAGGAAGGAAAACAATAGAATATGAAATAACTTTCCTCCCTTTCCCCTTCCTTTCTCTCATTTAATGGAACTCGGGAACACAACTTTTTTTTGTTTTCTTTCTTTTCCCTCTTTAGGTGAAACTCAGGAACACAAAATTTTTTAGACTTCCTTTCCTTTCCTTTCCTTTCTCTCTTTGAATGAACTCGAGAACACAGTGTTAGTCTCCGGATATAAATACTCTTTTGTACTTGTATTTCTCTTGAGCATCGACATAAAGAAATCCCTATTTTTACACAATGGAGTTAAGTCATACCGATCGAACCACTTTAAATCTCGATGCACCTATATCATGATCATTTCTCATGTTTTTTTACGTTCAAACATGTAAGTATCGTATACATGTATAATCAATTTTGTACATATGTGATATTACGATCAATTTGTTTATTATTCGTGTACGTACATTATTTTGTTCGAGTATTCATCGTACATCTTTGATATTTGTTCAAATACTATGCTCGTACTAGACAAGGTTTTCTATACTCTTTTCTTTTCATATAATGGCACAATATACATATTGAGAGGATGAAGAATGAAGGGAACCGCTAAGTACAAAATCGTTCTTGAAATGAATCGAAGAACACGTTAATTTGTGGTAGACCAAAAAGACTTTGTGAGCTAGCCGTACCAAAATATATAAAAAACCTAGATTTATATTAATAAAATGAAATCTAATTAGAAAACAGGAAAAAAGAAAATATTGCTCTCGTTGAGAGTCGAACTCAAGACCTCCCGCTTACTAAACGGGTGCTCTAACCAACTGAGCTACGAGAGCTGCTTGGTATTATTTCAGAATTTATATATTTAAACTGAGAAGTAGCGTAATTAAATAATTAACGAACTTACGAACCCAAACACGTTTTAAGTTAAATTGCTTCGAGTGGAGGCCGGCTCAAGATAGAATCCCTTCAATTACGGGTTAGCAAGACATGGGAATAATTCTACATATCTCGGAAGTCTGCTATAATATGGTTCATATGGTGTACATGCTCGGAACAATAAAGTGTTTAATAGGGAATCAAAATAGGCACCGCGAGTCTTCGAAGAGGCGAAAACATATACATTTGTTTTGTTGAAAAACGGAGCAAAAATCTACTCGATAGGGTGGGAGTCAGTTGTCTTCACACACACGGAGGCGGTTATATAATTGTCTTTTACCATCTTGCTAAATGACTGTTTTATGCTTATAAAATCTGATGTTAAAGAAAATGAGTTTTTAGTGTGCAAAAGATGAACTTTTTTGATGAATAATTAATGGACGCAAAAGGATATAGAGTGTTAGGCAATGGGTTAAACAGATGTTCGAAAAGGTTATAAATGAGGTAAACAAATGTCGCAAAAGGTCACAAAGTCACATAAATGAGGTGAAGAAACGGAAAAAGGTCATAAAATGTCATAAATGAAGTGAACAAACGCCCAAAAAGGTCATAAAGTGTCATCAATGTGGTGAACAAACGTCATAAAGTGTCATCATACATGAGTTAAAAAAAAAGATAGAAAACGATCGCGATGGGACTCGAACCCACAATCTCCCGCTCCGGAGGCGAGCGCCTTATCCATTAGGCCACGCGATCCTTAATGACTAATAGTCGTTTTGTGAGTCTATAATATGTCTGTTGGAGTCAAATTAACTCATTAAGCATCCTAAAAATATGTCGTAGAAAGTAAGATCACCGATCACGTATAAGGCTGTAACTTTATCTCCCTGCTTAGATAAATCAACATCAATCGACACGAGGTTAAGCGGTTTCGTGTCATACGGTTTCGTGACATAAATGGCCGGTATTTTTATGACAAGATTAAAATCATGTCTGACACATCTAATCTGTTTATGATATGAATAACACATTTAAGTAATTGGGTTAAATGAGTTAACAGGTTAACACGACACTTTTTATCAACCGATTATCAAAACTGTATAACTTTATAATGTTATATGTTGTAATTTAAAATTATATGAGTTTTTTATTTTAATCTAATCCGTTTTGAATAAAACATTTAGGGTCTGTTTGGTACTAGGTAATGGAATGAACGAGTGAATGGAATGGAGAAGGTAATGGAATGGTTGATGGAATGAAATGGATCATTACCATTCCATCATCCTGTTTGGTTACCTTGTAGGAATGAAATAAATTATTATTTCCTGTTGTTTGATAGTTAGTAAATGAATACAGTTTTTCCAACATTTCTATTTAGGAAAAATGGACACTATTAATCCCAACTATTCGATATTGGACAAAAATAATCCTACCTATTTTTTTGGACAATATTAGTCTTATAAATACACCATGTTTTTTCTAATAATCTTTTTCGTTAAAAAACTAACTCTGTTAGTTTGTGATGACGTGGAGGACCAATAATGTCATTATTCAAACTTGTTTTATTTAAAAAACCCGGGGGACCAATCTTGTCATTATGTAAACTTTATTTAAATAATAAATAAAAAAAACACCCCTTCTCCGGCGAAACCGGCAACCGACGACCCGTCTCCGTCTCCGGCGAAACCCGCAACCGGCACCCCGTCTCCGGCGAGACCCGCAACCGGCACCCCGTCTCCGGCAACCCCGTCTCCGTTCCACCTCCAGAAATTCCCCGAGCGTTCAACTTCCTCCGCCTCCGCCACTGGTTTTTCTCCTCCGCCACCCGTCTTCGTTCCAGCCACCAGAAACTCCGAGCCTTCAAAATTGATCTCATTCAGTTCAATTTCTAGTTTTTTAATTCATTGTTGTGATCAATTGTGTGATTTGCATCAAATTTGGTCCAAATTAAACACATCAGTTCATTATCTTCTTCGTTGACACCTCTGTGTTCACAACAGAGAACCTTCACAAACTTAACAATACACATAGAAACTGATTTCAACATGTTAGGATTTCAATCTCGAGTTAATAGCAAGTCTTGGATTGAAGTTCGATTAGGATTTGAGGAGTCACAGTCATATTCTTCTTGGTGCTCATCAATGGTGATTCTCTGAAAACTCTTCGATACTTATTTGTTCTCCGGCAACCTTCCTTCTATGTTCTCCGGCAAGCTCCGACGACCACAACCGAGAGGCGATGACCTCCAACCGGGGTTGCCGGAGACGGGGGTCGCCGGTTGCCACCGGTATACGATTGGGGAAGAAAGTCGGTACCTTTTTGTTTTTTTATTTTAATTTAAATAAAGTTTACATAATGACAATATTGGTCCCCTAAGTTTTTTAAATAGAAATAAGTTTGAATAATGACAGTATTGGTCCTCCACGTCATCACAAACTAACGGGGTTAGTTTTTTAACGGAAAAGATTGTTAGAAAAAACATGGTGTATTTATAAGACTAATATTGTCCAAAAAAATAGGTAGGATTATTTTTGTCCAATATCGAATAGTTGGGATTAATAGTGTCCATTTTCCTTTCTATTTATAATAATATATTTGATTTATATTTATATTTTAGTTTTTTTATATTTTAACTTTTATTTAATTTATTTTATTAAATATTTTAATTTTGAAGTTTTATTTTAATTTTTATTTTTATTTTTATTTGCAAATTTACTTTTATTTTTATTTTTTTGGTTTATTTGTTATATTTTATTTTTATTATAATTATTTTATTAATGTATTTCATTTTTATATTTTTCTTCGTATTTTTTATTTTTTATTTTGATTTTTTTTGTTTTCTAAAATTCTAATAAAAAATTAAACTGAATAAAATTTTCATTCCATTACTTGAAGGAATGAAAGAAAAACACCCTACCCCTAAGGAATGAAAATCTCTATATATGGAAGGAACCATATTTCTTATGTAATGGTCAATTCCATTCCAATGTGCTACCAAACATGTCATTTTTCATTCCAATGTAATGACCCATTTCATTCCACCCTCCATTCCTGTATACCAAACGCTACCTTAAGTAACTGGGTTAAATGAATAAAACATTTAAGTAACTTGGTTAAATGAGTTAACAGGTTAACACGACACTTTTATCAACTTTTATAGCTTACTTATATGTTATCGATATTGAATAAAACATTTAAGTAAGTGGGTTAAATGAGTTAACAAGTTAACATGACACTTTTATCAACTGGTTATTAAAACTGTACAACTTTATAATGTTATATGTTGTTATTTAAGAATGTTATGAGTTTTTATTTTAAGGATCTCATGGGTCGTACTTTTTGGTTACCTTAATCTTATCATGTTATTGTTAACTGTGATCATGTCGTGTTACTAAACTAGTTAATCTTTTCGCGTAAGTGCATCATAGTATCCTTGTGATTCACCTTCTTCTCTATAGCTTTCTTATGGATCTCAGACTTGCAATATATGCCAAGTTTGGATGCTTTGATTCTCCTTTAACACCCTTCAATTAGGCTAGTAGAGTTGGTAGTGCAACCTACACTCTCTTTTGTCACCTGAGCTACTAGAGATGCAAAATTACAAAAAGAAAAAAAAAACAGGTTAATCGAACTGATTATTAACCGGAATACTACAAGATGCTCCCTAAGACCCTAACTGTTCCAAACTGGTTAGATATATTTCAAATATTTTCAGTTTAAACCGGTTAACTGGAACCGGTTAAAACTAGTGAACCGGTCACTACCATTACAGAAACAAAAAAAAAACTAGTCGTTTTTCAATGACTCTATGATTGTTTATACCAGTTTAAACTCATTTTTTGCTCATTTTGCCTCCATATGAGTGTATAAAAGGTACTGGGTTTATTTGTTTCATTACATAACTTCTCTAACTCTCTAAATTCTCAGAAACTCAAAAACACAATCACATGGCAGAGTTCCATAGTATGCGGATAGAACTGTGGTGAGGAACGCACCAACCGTCATGGAGATCATACCAACGTACAATTAGGTTTCTCGATATTTGGGTTAACTATGATTTTTGTGAAATTTCGAATGAATACCGAAGAGCTCAATGCAAAAAATGTGGTGTGGTATTGATACCCGATTCCAACACCAATTTGCATCGTCATTTTGCAAGACACGAAGCTTCGAGTTTATAGCGATAAAAGGATTTGAAAGATAGCCATTGAAGATTCAATCAAATGTAGGAATGATAGATAGATTTTTTTTGAACGGCAGTAAAAATATATATTAAAACAAGCTCAAAGAGCTAAATTACAAGACATTCAGAGTATTTAGCATCCAGTCGTTCCAACTAATAGGACTAGATCTATGGAATTGAGCATCAAGTTTGGATCTTTATGCTTCTAAATGATTAGATGTACATCATGTATGCTATCTAGGGTTAGATCCATGTGTTTTTATCATCAAGGTTTGATTTTTATGATTTAAAATGACTAGATCTATATCATGAACGTGCTATGAATAACCCAGGTCTCGTGGCCCCAAAAGGCAGCCCAACTCAAATAGGGAGACCCACTAAACCAAGTATAAGAAAAGGAAGCATGGGACGCATCAGGCATCGAGAATTATTGTTGAATGTGTTCTTCTTCCCATCTGCTTGCTATCCTCTGATTTCCATCCCCTTTCTTAATTGTTACTAGTTACCCTTGTTGCTGCTACTTAATTTGTAATTGATTGTTTGAGCAAGGTTGTTTACTTCTTCCTAATCAATTAGATCCTCATCTCTATCAATTTCAGTTCACTTCATCGGTGCTTTCATTGCTCCTAAGCTCATATGGCTTTGGAGTTTTATCACGATGATCTTCAATCGATTCCACATCCAACTCCTCTGCCTCGCTTTTTGGGTGTAAATCTTGTCCAACAGATCTCTCATGCGGAACAATTTTTCACTCTTACGCCATTTATTATGAAGAGCGGTTTCTGTATGTCATTGAAGTCTTCGATGATGACGCATTCTGCTGGTTCAATTCATGGTTTCGGGGGTTCGATTTCGTCACATGGGAAACCTTCACGGATGCCATGCTTCATCAATTTGGCGTTGACAACCTAACTGATCGTCGATCTGATTCTCTGATTTCCAATCCGATTACCCCTAGATCTGAGCTTAGTCATTATCCATCGAGTGTGGTTGAGCCATTGATCCCTAATCCCTCGACACCTTCTATTGGAACTTTAGACGATTCAGACATGGGTGATGATGCAGGACAAATTATTTCTCACAATGACCTTAAAGCTACTGTTGGTTCTTTGTCTTCAATTGTAAGTCATGAATTTCAATTTTCCCACACGCTAGACGGGTCAATAGGCACTGTTGAGGTAATTCCATATCGACACTATCACTATGGGGTTATGGAGGATGTTGAGACTCTTAAATTTGCTAAAACACTACATATGCCTATTGCTTGGGACATTTCAACTCGTTCGAATTTTTGGGCTGATTGGTTAAGGAATACCTTCGGTTTTGATCCTGGTCCTGCGATGCTCTCGGCATATGCTACCAATGGACTGATGGATACCGCTCATAACCTGTTCGCTGAAATGCCTACACAACATTTTCCTTCTGCTTTTCACGAGACCATCATTGATTTAGTGAGGTGTCCACTCCATGTTTCCAGTTTAATCTTTCATGGTACTGAGGCTTTTTCTTGTGCAATTTACATATTTAGACACTAAAAAATGCAGCTTGAGTGTCCATTTGAAGTTCATATTACATGTATGGGTTTACTTCGGAACATTCATCAAGTTTTTGACCCCATACTCGATGTCAACAGTAAGGCCTCAAAGAACCATAAAGCTAAAGCTCACAAAATGTCTCATCCTTACATGAAAATTGGGGTAGTTTGGGGTCAAGAGGAACCTGACAAGATTATGGCTGCAAATATGGTTCTTGTCAATTTTAGTGAAGTACTATGGCTCAATGGTCCAAGCATCTTACCAGTAATTGATTTTGTGTGTACTATTGTTATCCTTCTAGATGGCCCGCAGAGTTTGCAAACAGGTTCTCCTCTTCATGGGTGGCGGCATGCGAGATGGCATATTCATGGTTCATAACCGAATTTTGGTCTCTTTGTAACATCCTAAGTTTTATTATACGAGAATTTCCGTTAACGTTAAGCCGAGTCTTGTTATGTGATTAAATTGTTCCTTAAATATTATAGTACTTGCCATGTTATAGAAACCTGGGGGTTTAGTGGGTAAATTATAAGGTTTAGTTGCAATTAAATCAAAACCTATTGTTGAGGGGCCAAAATTGTAAAATGAGAAAAATTAGATCAAACAAAAAGGAAGGAGGAGGAGGGGGATCGTGAATTGCGACCTACGACCCTAGCTCATCTCCTCCATCACTTAAAACTCGAAATTCTGCTCCCAGAAGGGTCAAGCTGCGAAATTGAGGCCACAAATTGGAAATTCGAAGTGAATTCATCCTCTAGAACTAATCTTGTAACAAGTAAGTCAAACCCCATCTAGTTGCATGTATGAATGTTGGCACATTGGGGCTCAAATCTGTGAAATTAGTGTTGATTCATAATCCTAAGGTGTTAGGAATGTTGTATGTTGTCTAGAAAACCAAATAGCCTAGTAACTGGTCTAGTAGTCACCAGTTTCCCTACTTGAACTTGCATGTTGCTAAACACCAAGAATGACCTAGAATTTGATCTCAATCATGAGTAGGGGAACTTGATATTGATTGATTATGTTGATAGATGATAATTTGATGATGGGTTTGAGGTGTGATCACCCAACCCTTGCTAATTTGGTAAGTAGAGGGTCTTGTGAATGAATTTAATGTAGGAAGCAGATAATGCATACCATGTGCTCGATGAAATGTCTAGATGACACCAACATGTGGCTAAGCGACTAAATTGTCATGATTCTTACTTAGTTATTTATTATATGTGTATTTGCTAAACTTGATGCTTCTATGCAAGTAAATACCTTATGTGAATTGCTTGACCCGTTTGGGAGTTTAAAGTGTTGAAATAATGATTAGGTTGATGAACTTCCCAAATAACTATTGTGTTTGTGCATATGAAATCTGGTTAAATGAAACTGGATAGCATGCTAATTAGTAGATGAACATGTAATTACATGACACCATAGCAATTGGGTCAATTTGATCTTTGTAATAGAGTCCTAATAGTGTAATGGACTTAATAGGCAATCAAGGTGAAGGTGGTGATCAATCGGCCCACGTCGGGGGTAGTGGAAGCTCAAGCTTACGAGGTAATGTATTCTTACTCCCTAAGTAGTTATGCTTGAATTTAGCTTAGTTCATTGTGAAGTAACGCAATAGAAACCTGGGCCAAGTGCATACTTGTGCATGCTAAAGGCTTGTAGAAGTCATAGTGTGCCAAGGGGTTGCACGCCCATTGTTTAACTTAGTAGTAGTATGTGAGGTCCCCCAAACGCCACGTTCGCCACAAGGGTTCATGGGAGCCTAGGCTATGGCTAAGCGGGGGCTAAAAGTGTCATAGGGCCTTTGATGAGTCCATCAAGTGGTGTTTTTACCCACAGATTCAATGGAATCTAATGCGAGGGTTACGGAATACCGTTGATGGCTACATGGGATTCCCTATGATGCAAATCACATCATTTAGTGGTACGGGTAGGAATACAAGGGTTGAACAGGTTGTTGTTGGTCAAACTGGGTATGGGATACCAATTTGGAACTCAATTGTGAAATGGCTAGTAAACGGGTCAAACGGGTTGGACTTTGGCAAGAAACCGGTATGTGCTAATGTTTTACGCTTAGTAATGCTGTATGAATTTGTAATTTTGGTGCGGGTATTGATTTTTAGATGTTTGCAGGTCCTACAGATGAACTAGGCACACCCCATATGAGTATTGGGCTTAAAATGCATGAAAATGGGGCAATGTGACCTGTAGCCACCGTAGCTTACGGTAACCACCGTAGCTTACGGTGACTACCGTAACTTACGGTGGCCACAGGAGTGAAAAGTGCACCGTGGGTCAGCATCAGGCTAGCGTAAGGTAGCCAGGGGCCACGGTAGCTTACGGTACCCACCGTAGCTTACGGTGGGCCCCCATTTTTCAACATGCTAATTTGTTGTTTAATTTATTCTAAGGTCTTCCACTCGATTCGAACGTGTTATATGAGTACTGAATTGGTTGGGAAATGCAGGGAAACGACCCATGTAGTTGGATGGCCTACGGAAGCTCAAGAACCAAACGCTTGACAGAGATTTTGGTGGTTTATTAGAATAAGAATTGTAATTTTGTAAATGTAGTGGTTAAACTTGCACTTGTTCTTCAAGTATGTCACTTGGTAGTATGTTTTTTGGATAATTGACACTTAAACACCTCATAACTTTGAAAAAATTTCTCGGACCAAACTTTGTTGTTAAACGTTTAACCGTAATAAACATGAATAACAACTCGGGTGTTACACTCTTGGACTCGGATGATATTTGAAGCAAATATAGCCAGCAAGTATGCGCTTGATTTTGGTAGTTATGCCATGTTTATTGTTGATATCCTTTTTCATTTTGATGCTGAGTCACACGAAACCTATTTGGTTTTTCATACGAGTCAAATTCATGGTGGACAACATTTTTTTTCCTAGAGATATCAACATTTATTAACCTGTTGATGCGGTTTTCTCTAGCGCCAGAAATTCTTCTGTTATAGCCAAAGTCCTGCAGATTTGTAAAACTTCTTTGGCGGTGTTCCACACTACACATATTGGTTTCATAGTTCAATCCAAGGAAAACAAATATGCTCGAGCTCCTAGGCTTAGAACCACTCACATGATGCTCAAGTTTCTAATGGGCGATAAACGAACCTATGGGAAGGGCGGGACATTACCTACAATGACTACCATAGATACAAGCGCCACTAGTGAACGGTGGTTGCCATTGATCTTTCATGGCTCAAATGATAAACTGATCACACCTTGGGATGCCTTGGTATCTTTTATTAACAACTATGCTTATGTTGCTAAACAGATCTACTTCCAAGCATATTTTGAGGTGAACATGGCTACTGCCATTTTTATTAAAATTGTTGGTGATTCTTCATCCAATCATACAACTCACAAGCGGACTGATGTGGGTCACCAAAGCTACAAGATGGACACGGACAATATTCATAACTTCCAATTGCACATTCGATTCGCGTATGGTTAACGTGACTGGGTTTCCTTATTTTGGTGGTCTTCTTCTTATAGCTCACCCTTCCAACATCTCAGTTATCAATCGCGCTTTCGGTCAACGACAAACGAGTTCAATCATTCAAACTATATATCTTCATGGGTAACATCGTTTGGCTTTATTTGACACGATCCAAGATTTTTGTCTCTACTTCAACCTGACCTTATCTTATATTGTGTCTTGGCCACTTTCTCTCAAAATCCCACAATTGGTTCAGGCAGTAACACTTTTTGCAGCCCTTTACGGACATCAACCACCGAAAATAGTATGTTTCCTCTCATTTTATCTTTCCGGTCTCCCTTTTGACACCCAACTAGTGGAACAAATTATGATGCCTAATTTTCTCAAGGCCGAGTTACTATTAGTCCGAGTGCGAATGCATCAAACTACAATACCTAACGGGACTCGATGCACCATTTAATGCTACGACTTGCATGGAATGTCTCTCGAGAAAGCATTCTGAATACCCACCCCTACATGCCTTATTTGCCGACCCGAGGGTGTCTGTTGGTTGGCTCTAATTTCGCAACTTTTACTCGTGTGCACTTTCTTACGGTTGTGCCTCGACCTTCCACTGAGCTAACAAGGTATGGTGATGATAGTAGAGTTTCAGGTGATCAATTGGATGTTGTACTACACTATGAGGTTACTGCTATGAAATTGTATATGAAATTGTATGATGCTTATGCCAACTTGCCTCATGCAAAAAATCCACATTCTAATTCTAATTCAATTGAAGGTGGTCATGCTGTGCTACCTGCCCAAATAATTTTTTTTGGCGGTGAATCTTACAAGCCACATAGATATTAGGCATAAAGGATTATTCTATACATTGGGGATTGCGAAGCTTTTCAAGGGTCTTGCTGGTATTTCCATAATTTGCATTCAGAATCAAGTATCACCTGGTTTGAAAAGAAGAACGAAGAATCCCATATGGGCAATGGATTCCTTGCAGCATATTGTGATCAATTTTGGTCGGAACAGTGATGTCATTTTAAACTCAGAGTCGTGGTTAGGTGATGGTTATAGCATGGATGGTATAAGCCCAATATTGCAAACTAAGCAGCAGGTCAAAACCTCAAAGCACACCAAGAAAATACAAACTAATCAAGGGATTCGATCAAGTCCCAAAGCATGCAAGATGATATTGGACCGAATGAGTGAGTTCGTTGTTCAAGAAAAAGAGGGTGATTCCTTTCGAGACCTGGACATAACATTGATGGATGCCCTTTAATTTAGCTTGTTACTTGCATCACTCTCCGAGTATAACAACTACTTGGAAGGACATTTTCAGCCTAGCCCGTCGGTGTTTTCACTTGCACCTTGCGGACAAAGTGAATTTCAAAGGGGGGGGGGGGGGAGGGGGGTAATGTTATGAATAGCCCAAGTCTGGTGGCCCAAAAAGGCAGCCAACTCAAATAGGGAGACCCACTAAACCAAGTATAAGAAAATGAAGCATGGAACGCATCAGGCATCAAGAATTATTGTTGAATGTGTTCTTCTTCCCATCTGCTTGCTATCCTCTGATTCCCATCCCCTTTCTTAATCGTTACTAGTTACCCTTGTTGTTGCTACTTAATTTGTAACTGATTGTTTGAGCAAGGTTGTTTACTTCTTCCTAATCAATTAGATCTCATCTCTATCAATTTCCGTTCACTTCAGAACGGTAGATGTTCTTTCCATGAAATGTATAGAGCCATGTCATGTATGCTTAGATATGTATGTATCCAAGCCATGTGTGCTTAGACACGATTAGACTCATGTTATGTTTGATTAGATCTATAAATCTCATAATATATTATGACTAGATCTAGGTTTGCATGCTAGATCTAGGGTTACCTTTCAAAATTATTATGAATTATGTGAATAATAGTTAGTTTGACCTTGTTTGACTTTCATGACAATATTTGTTATTTAGGATCCTATGATTTTACCCTTAGCTTTAGGATTGAACCACCTATCATAACGTACGTATCACCTCATTAAGCCACCACGAGTCGTCGAGTCGGTTGTGTCGTGAAAATTATTTATTTACTTAATTATTTATTTACTTAATTATTTATTCATTTTCCTCTATCTCATCTAGTCGTCAATATCGTCTTCGCGTCTAACCGTTTCGTGGTGTCACAGTCTATTCGTATCTCCTTCATCAAGTGAGTATTCATAGCCCTTCTTTCATTTCAATGTTTTGGGGTGTAACATGTATCAGTATTCAAAACCGTAATTTTTTATTATGCAAAATTCTATGCGATTCTATGTGCTCTATGTGTGATATTCTATTGTGTGATACTTGTTGGATTCTATGTTTGGATATTCGTGAATCGCTAATTGCTAATCGCATGTTTACCATTAACCATCAAGCCGTGGCAACAATGATATATCTATTGGTTGACAACCCACCTGGCCTGCCTCGACTTGGGTGCCGAGTGATTGCTCCCTTACTTGTCTAGGTTTGGTGCACATCACTTATATGACTTGTTGATCATGATTTTGATTGAACACTTGACTCATTGAATCGCAATGCTTTAAACTATGCAGTATGCTAAACCTATGTTTACTCACCAACTATTCGTAGTTGACCCTTATTTTATACATGTTGCAGGCTTACTTATTTGATATTGATGGTCTCGTTGATGTCACTTTAGGATGCATGTGGATTTAGTGAGACCAAAATTAATCAAATTAATTTGTTATTTATCATTAAATTGTATTGAATCATTATGTATCATCTGAATGCTATGAAATGAGTTGATTAAGAATATCGCAACATTTAATTAGTGTTGTGTGCATCTGGATAATCATCACGCCCCGACATATTCCGCCCTCGGTCAGGGTGTGACAGAAGATAGAACGAACACTAAGATAAGTAATGAACCCGGTTTAGAACCCAGTGAAATGTGAGACTTGAGCTTAAGTGATGGGCCGGTTAATCTGCTACTGCTGATGTTCTGTTTCAGGATTCCTAGGCATGTGATTCCAACTTCTAAGTACTTTTCTGACTTCATTTGCCGACTCTATGACCATTTCATCTTCATGGCCTGTTTAAGTGATTATACTCATGTCAATTTCTAAAATATTTGAGACAACTATTATGATTATCAAAAATATGATTATACTCATGTCTTATAAATTATACGAAACATGATAGATGAAACCAGTGACGCTTTTCAACCTTACATAGGGGTTTAGGACTTTAGGCATACTCGAATTAAGGAAACCAATAAACAACCGGGTCACTCTTGTGGTCTTCAATTACTATTGCATAAAATACAAAAAAAAAAAACAAATGAATATCACCATACAATGCTCACTAGCAGCTATGACTTGCACGAGATGATAAAAATAAGAACTAATAAATAGTCATATAAAAAAATCATTTAACAGTAGAGAAAACGGTATCTACCTTGAATAAGAACTTGGACATCATTTCCCTATCCAACTCATGGCCCATGTGACCCGCCTTCCTAGTTCCCACCTAAAACTTACCTACTGAATTTATTATTATGTATTATGTTTCTGCCCATTGGGTTATGTATCATGCCCCACAATGGCCTAAATATTAAGCCCCACAATGGCCTAAATATTAACACAAACTGGGTTACTAATGTTACATTTCATAATACAACTTTTAACCTAGTGCTTGTGTGAAAAGTAGATCTTACTTACCAATTCTTGGTGTTCAAAATCGGATACCCGGAATTTCGGATATCCGATATTTCGGGTATCCGACAAATTTCGGATATCAATTTTCGTTGTCCAAGTCCAAGTCCGAAATTTCGGATATCCGAAATTTCGGACTGCGACTCGGATAGTTAAAACGGATATCCGAAAATCCAGTTTTTTTTAAAAAAACCACAATTTAACCAAAAAAAAACGACAAAACGACAAAACAAATAAACATAGTCCAAGTCTTTAAATACAAATAAACATAAGTTCGACCTAAAAAACGACAAAACAAATAAACATAGTCCAAGTATTCAATAATTCCTTATTTTTTAATATAAAATTTATTTTAATTTATTTAAATTTTCGGATACCGGGTATCCGAAACTTCCGAAAATTTTGTAAATTCTTGTCCAAGTCCAAGTCCGAATTTTCGGATATCCGAGTTTCGGATATCCGAAATTCCGGATATCCGAAATTTTCGGATAATTCGGATACGGAATTTCGGATAATTTGGATACGGATTCGGTACTTACCAATTCTTTAGTTGCAACAATCAAAACACTTTTTGCACAAAAGAAGCATCAATTACCACTGATAAACTCATTCAATCAAATTATTACCTACAATACCAATAATAGAGTATTTGTTTTTGAATTTTGGTTAATATCTATACTGAAAATAAAATCAATTGAAGAACTATTAATTGTGGCTAGTATATTACGTTTTCTTGTAAAACAATGTAGTGTTTCATTCTTTTAAGCAAATACGGTCATTTTATAAACCATTATAATAAAATAAATGTTATATTTATAGTCAAAGATATTATAATCCAAACAAACTAATTTTGAATTTATGACCTTTAGTTGTAGCCTAGATACATCAAATGGTTTCCACAAGAAATTTAATATCTTATAATCCTTATTAACACACTAATTATTTATTAAATTCTAAATACAAAACAAGTAGTCTTGGTTACACACACAAAAAGTTACCAGATTTGACCCGTTATCTAACATGTCCATCTTGCAAACTCAACAAAACAAGAAAAACAATCAGCAATGAAACCAAGTTGTACTACCCTAGGGTAAATAATGATTTATTTATGTTTGCATCCTCCTTTAAACGTTCACCTTCAGCACCTGAAGTTTTTTGTATGTTAGGAGAAGATCACATAAGTCAAAAGCATAATAAAGATAATAAATAATAAAAAGTATTGGTCAAACTCATATGCAACACCTTTCTGAACCAGCTAGATCAACGAGGTTTAGCCTTGCAAATCGTAGGCTGGAAGTTGAATCTTTCTCCCACCTACTTTCAATAACACATGTAAAAACACAATGGGATGGCTACTTTCTATGTTCATATTTGTTGCAGCAACTCTCCTATTTGCAGAACTCTATAAAAAGCACAAAAAATGATGAGAGAAAATGTAAAGATAACAAAGTAATGCAATTTACTTAGAGATCATAGAGTACCTGACTCTAGCAAATAAGAACTCAGACATTCGTGGAGTCATTCCCCGATATGGAATAGGGTTTTACTTCAAGCTCATTTATTTCACCAAGCATTGTGTGTGTCTTTCCACTTGTATGTTTCCAGACTTCAAGTTTTGTGAAATATTGTTATCTAATTATAACCATTTGCATATCAAATTATATGCCCATACACAAAGATACAACTATTATAACCCGACAAGCAATTCTCTACCATGGGTAAACCTGCCATCCTGAAAAGTGTTTCCTGCATAAATTTTTAACATATGACTTTATGTAAACGTATAACAGTTGAAAAGACAGTGCCAACATACAATAGAAACTAGGCATTGCTCCTTCATAATACATGGTCAATGGTTTCACATGAAACATGATCAAATGTAAATCTTGTTTCCGGATGTCCTACAAAGGTCACACGTTGTGCACTTTCTTGTTTTAAACACCAACTATAACCATGACTGTTGAGCTCCATATTATTGAGTGGACGAATTCATATCAAAACCTAAAAGATAAAGCAAATCCCATGAGCTGTGTCATTTTTATATCTAATAATTGTCAAATCAGTAGAATTGTTATCAAATTTAAAAAAAGAACTTACTTGTACATTATGATCCATCCAGAATGATGGATCTTCTATGAGATCAAAATGTGGTCAAACAAATATAGTGGCCGTTGGTCACATTTGGCCACACTTTTTTTTAGTGACTAGTAAATGTCACACTTGTTTATAAAAGTGTGGCTAAAGGTTCTGAGAATGTATGTTTTTCGTCATGCGAATAAAAAATGTGTGGCTAAAATGCTTAAAAATGTATGTATTTTGTCACATAGCAAAAATGTATGGCTAAAAGCCTAAAACTAGTGTGATGGATCTTTAGCCACACTTTAAAAAAAAGTGTGGCTGAGCATTTTTAAAAAAACAGTGACTAAAGCCTCATTTTGACGTAGTGTATATACTCACTGGATTGGCGGTTACATGCAACCGACACAACCTCTAACTGCCCTAGTTAAAACTTATGCTAATTAGTTTGTCACAACTTTATTTATGTACAAAGATATTTAATATACTTTCTAATGGGTCAAGCTTAATTTTCCAACACACTAAACCATAATTACATGATAGAAGTCTTAAAACGTTTAATACAGACCCAGTTATATATCTCAATTAAACTGGCCAAACTGGTTAAAAGAAACATAATCCCAACATGTTCAACAAAACATCATATGCCAAGATCTACCAAACACCAATAGTCGATGGACGCCTAGGACATGCATAACCATTTCCATTGCTAGTGAGGTCTCACACTTTTCTTAAAACACGCCTAAACAAGTCAACTTACGTGGATGGGTTCTAAGCTAGTCATTCATTTCAAAATAAACTCATGCCAGTACAAGTTCACATATTTATCTAGGTTATTGTAGAACCCTACTATTCATTGGAACACTTTCACATATTCACAAGCGTAAGCACATTGATCTGGTCCACACTTTGTAGATCAAAAGCCAACATATCACATAAATAAACATGTGTATACCCATAGGTAACAAGTAATACTCATGAAATTTTAGCAGAACCACATCATGAACGTCTTACTTAACATAAGTAAATAACAACAAAATTGTCACGGAGTTAATCTATTAACTCACGTGCGGCCTTATGGATCTAAGTAAGCCTTCTTGGTTGGTTAAGTACGCCTCAATGATCGTTCGGTTAAAAAAGAGAACAAAGATTGTGAGTACAGGAAGTAAAATGCTTGTATTACCAAACTGTTTTACAAGTACACAAGTGAATTCTGAAGTTTGCTAGGTTGCTCACAAATGATCCAACACCTCCTATTTATACTAGTTGTGGTGGTTCTAAAATATTTCTAATCTAGATATTTCTAGACATGATATTTATATAGATACTTCTAGAATCTTCCATCTAAATATCAAGGATATTTCTAAGGAAATATCAAAGATCCTTTTCGGTCTTTCTAGATCCTTTCATGGCTGATTTGTGTGACATTATCTAGATCCTTTTATGGCCTTTCACGAAAAATCAAGAATCTTCCATGGTGCCAACTCCTGACCAGAATTTTATAGGTTGTCTTGGAGTCTTCCGGAAAATTCTGATGCTCATAGACTTTCCTGAAGTCTTCTAGATTATGAGATTTGCGATTTGATTTTAGACGGGACGTGACAAAATGCTTACAAAATCATAACATATATTCCATCTCAAAACATTTAAAAAATGGCACTCATGCTCTTCAATTAAAAAATGACACTACACGGTTAAAACAAGTTAACCTTCTTTAACTTTGATGATTTCCGTAGATTTTAATACATTGAAATTAAATATGAATCTTTTACATCACAGATGGATGATTCGTCTAATTTAATCAAACCCTAACTATCTGAAGATATAAAATTCGTGTTGGATACTTTAGTGTAATTTGATGATTGCGTGTGACATTCAAACAAGAGTGCATGCTTGTTTGAATATCATTGGAACTAATGGGGGTTCGGGGCAACACTTCCAAGAGAAGCGGGGTCCAAGAGGCAGAGCTCCTGGCTGAGGTTGAATTTTATTTTGGTCCAAAATTGTCATTATTCAATTTGGAAGGACCAAATGAGTAATTTGTTCAAAATTCAAAATTAAATAACATGTTCTGCAGGTATCTAGTACGCTCCTACCCTGATTTAGCGTATTTATTCTCTGTGATACGTATTCGATTTCTTCTTTGGAAATCAACACAACATTTGAAAATCCCTACAAAAATCTTGAATCACAAATCTGGTTTTATCCGATTAAATATTGGTACACTCTAATTGTTTAGTCTGAAAATGTAATTACGACTTTAGATTTCATCCGGTAATTGCTCTAGAATTTTCAAAATTTCCAATAATTCGAACTCTATTTAAAACCAAATAAAAAACACATGCTTTTCAATTTCTACAGTTTACAAAGTGTACAAATTGGGATACGGGTCTTCAAATTGGGTTTTGTAAGGAATTGGTGAGAGATGTTCAAATGAGAAGTTTGATTTGAGTAAGAAAGATAAGATGTAATTTCAGCCATTGGATCTTAATCTAATAAAAAAAATGAAGGAAGAGTATTTTAGTCTTAGCCATCTTTGTTGACTTTTTTACCTACTTCCCCCATTTTTTTAAAATTCTCATAACTTTCACACACGAGATTATTTTTTTAACAAAATTACACCATAAAAACGGACATTTTTTAATCTTTAAAACGTGTATAGTGTTGCTATATAGAAATTAAAAAAAAAATACTCTTTTGATTTTTGACACAATGTTCAGATCATTGTGTCATTCTGTCAAAAGTATATATAGTGTTGCTATATATAAAATTAAATACTATTTCGGTTTTTGACTTCATATAACACAATGATTTGAATATTTTGACACAATATGATATAATGATTTAAACATTTTTGACACAATATGACACAATGATCTGAACTTTTTGACACAATGATCTAAAATTTTGATACAATCGAAAGAGTAAAAAAAATTAATTTTATATATAACAACACTATACGCGTTTTAAAGATAAAAAACGACGTTTTTATGGTGTAATTTAAAAAAAATGTTGTATCTAAGAGTTATGAAAGTTTAAAAAAATGAAAAGAATTTGATAAAAAGTCAAAAATGCTCTTCCATCTATTGTTTTCTTTACTTTTTCTCTTTAATTATATATAGGAAAATTTTGGGTCATAGGTCTTCATTTAATTAAAGATTAAATGACTATGATTATTTCTTATAGTTCTTAGGGTGTGAGGTATGGTTTAGGGGTGCTCAAAGTCGGGATCCCGATCCGATTTTACCATTTCCCGACCCGACCCGAAACCCGAGATTTCCAAAAACACTGACCGAATCCCAAACAACTTAGCTATACTCGGGCATCGGTCCTGGGCCTATCGGGTTTATCGGGATTTCGGGATTTCCCGAGACCGAGTTTACAATTTACATCCGACTTCCAACTTTATCATCAACTTGTCTATGACACATAGGAATGCTATGGGCATAAAGTTTACACGTTTAAACTTTTCTTGACTATTGAATACATCATATATAATTCACAAAAGAAAGTTTTCTTGGGTTGACATAAAATCTTAGGTACATTAGAAATAGTGCATGGAGATTCATGAAGTAGATAAAAATTACAAAATACACTAAAATATGCTAGAGAGGATCTACATTCTAACTGAGTTAGATCATAGAAATGCTGATAAGAGAGCCTGCAAAGTTGTTATTTTTTTTTCCTGGAAACTTACGAACACAATTAAATTTATTACTTACACTTTGACTCAACTTTTTAAGTCTATAATCAACTCTTTAAACTGATGTAGAAGGTACAAATAAAATATAATAAGCATTTATGTAAAAACATAAAGATTCAACAAAAAAAAGAGGAAAAAATCGGGATTTCGAGATTTCCTATACGGTTCTCGGTCTTTCCCGACCCAAGACTGAGACCGAAAAAATGAAATATCCAAGACCGAAAAAAATAGCTAATACCTCGGGTCGGTCCGGTACTCGGGAAATTTCGGGTCGGTTTCTCGGGTTTTATCGGGATCCCGAAATTTTGATCACCCCTAGTATGGTTGTAGAATTGATGTATTAGGCATCAAATTGGACCAATAGGATGATGCCATCAGGAGAGAGAAAAATGATATAGAATTGATGTAGAATGATAATTTTGTAGGGGGTATGGTCATTTAAATGATGTAGAATGATTTAATGTTTAAAAAAAAACTAAAACAAATAAAATTATAACTAAACATTTAATATAAAATAAAAAAAAAATTCATTAGATTTAAAAAAGAAAATTATAAAGTCCTAAAAATTTAACAAACGATTTTTGTTGATAGAAACCGGGTTGTGATGGTGGCGGAGGTGGTGGTTGTGAGTAGAAAACGGGTGGTGGTGGTGGTGGTTGCGAGTGTGGTTGAGGAACGTTGGAAGGTTGACCTCGATCTTGCTGGACTTTCGGTCGGATTTTTTTTCTCCGGTGGCAGGTGACTTGTGCTTCCTTGAGGATGAATCCATGTATTGAGAGTAAAATTTGTAGAGTGGTTGTGTTTGAGAGAGGTGAAGGTGTAGAAAATTGGGAGGTTTAATTGTGTATATATAGTAGTATTTATTGATTAAAAAAAAACAAAATAGTCGTTGAAAGTGGAACGGTCGAAAAAATAGCCGTTGAAAGAGACGTTGGCAACCTCCTCCTCTTCGGCATCACTCGGCAACAACTCGCCGAATTCTTTAAAATCGATGCCGATGCCGAGCTTGGTCTTGCACACGGTATGGTTGTTTTCTTGATGCCGTGCGGCATCAAGTTGATGCCGAAGGTGGGAAACATTCACACCGCCCATCCTTATACAAACTAAACTTCTGACAATAACCTCACTAAAAAATTGGTTTAGACACGGTATTGGTAAAACTTGTTTCCATTTGAAATGAGTTTTTGTTTGGGGGTTGGAGGTTGCTCTGGTTCTAGCCCTAACTGATTTCATACCATTTTTTAATTTTATTTTTCATATTAATTATTTATAACCATCACGGGTCTTTTAGATTAATGATAGCCTCATAGCTTTTTTTATGAGAGATCGTTGGTTCAAGTTCCGCTGTTTATGTAAAAGAGCGATATTACCCAATTGTTAGAAGTTTCCGCCTATAAGATATTTTCAAGTTGAACCCGATACCCCAAATAAATGAGTTTGTTAAAATCGAGTTTATTCCCAAAATGGTGTTGATGAAAATTTTATTTACTAAAGTGATGTTGATGTAAAATTATTTACCACTAGTTAGCCTATTGGCAAAGGTGCACGACCCCTTAAGTGGAGGTCTTGGGTTCAAGTCCCACTTGTAACAAAAATAATAAAAATGGGGGTTACAAGTTGGGCCAGGGGGTTCTCTCACGAGTGATGAGTTTCCTCCTGATGGGGATTGGAGATGATCGGGTGGGTGGTGTAATATCCCCGTCAGTGATCCAAATTTGCCGTTCAAAAAAAAAAAATAGTGTTCATTAAATTTTTACATCTTCTCACTCCTATTCTAATTGGATAAAACCAAATGTATTTAAAAGAATTATATTAAAATGTAAATGTTTCTAGACAAAGTAAAAAGTGTATATTTTTGTATTACGGTATTTTATAACAAACTTTTTTTATATTTCTCTTAAAATTGTTTTTGTTGACTTTCTGTAATACCTCTTATATGAAAAAGTTCTAGTTCTTTTTTCTAAATATTTTTTTACTTCTTTAAAATGTTTCTTTTAAAATGTAGAAGACTTAAAAGTATTTATATATTGTTTATATATAAATATAAATTCTTTTTATATCATTTAGAATTAAAAAAAAACAGTTTAGAAGTTTAATAAGAAGTTGTTTTTAAAACAAAGCTCTAAACGAACTGAGCTGAGCGAGTCAAGCTTGATAAATTATTCAGTGGCCGAGCTCGATCATTAGAAATACAACTCCTAACGAGCCACGCCTGACTAAGGTTTAGCTTTTCAAACCCAAGTTATTCTAACTTCACATGCTTCTTTTTACATAAACAAAGTAGATTTTGAAATTTTAAATTTATAAATGTAACACTATTTACGATTGTATCTTTTGGTTATTCGTATTTTTTAAGTGTCACATTAAATACAAAATGCTTATGGAAAGCACGGTTATCACCCATAGTTACATTTTAAAACTTTTTAAATCAAACACTTAATGAAATTAAACATTTATACATATATTTTTAAATAGTTCTTGTTACTTTTATAAATAAACTAAAAACGTTTTCAAAAGAATACATAAAAAAAACTTCTAAAAAACTTAAAAAAAAAACAAACGTTTGAAAGATATAAAGAAATTAAAAATATATGTTTGAAAAGATCAAACGTTTTTCATCTAAACGGATTCTGTAAAAAGTTAAGAACAACAATTCTACGAGAATTATTATTTTTAAATACTGTAATTTTATATTTTCCAAAATATTTTTCTTTGACATTTTAAATAATTTTTCAATATAAGCTGAGAAGATGCAAAAGCTTAATGAACACTATTTTGATAAATATTTTTACATCAACACCATTTTAGTAAATAAAATTTCCATCAACACAATTTTGGAAATAAACTCGTTAAAATCTCACAAAAAAAGTATTAAAAAAAAAAACTAACATGACCCTAAACCAACAAAAAGCTTCAAATTGATTCTTCCCCCTTTCTGCTTCAACTGCCACCACACAGCTCCCATGGCGATTTCTCTCCGATTTACTCCACCACCACCGCCTATTTCACCTTCACGCCGATACAACCTACCTCAAGCAATCAACCTCTTCCACTCGAATCAGTTTCCGGATCTCCCGTTCGGATTCCGGCAACATTCACGGCGAATCACACCGAGAGCGCTAACCGAATGGAGAGAGTACGAACAAGCCGTTAAAGACAAAGATCTCGGCAGAGCTCTTCGTTTTCTCCAGGAAATCCCGCAGCCTGATGATGATTATTCAATCGATTCACGAAATGGTAACCCGTTGAAATTGTTGGAGTTGCAGAGAGATTGGGAAGTGTTGGATACATGCTTAAATGCAGATGATATGAGGCTTGTTGCTGCTGCTTATGCTTTTCTCAAGGATAAGGGCTTCTTGAATCAGTTCGCGAAATACCGCAGTATTGGTAATATTTCGTAAGATTCTCTCTAATCTTTCACTTCATTAGTTTATATCATATCTGTCATTTTTGTTGCTGGAATATGCAATTGTGACGTGATTTTGAGAGGATTGTTGCTTATGGTTGTTTTATGACAAAATTGTTATTTTGTTGATGAAAGGGCAAGTATTTTGCTTCTTTTTGTATGAATGCTTTGGCAAGTTACAACTTTTCATGGGTTGTTTGGGATTCCTTTTGAAAATTTGATACAATAGATAAAGAGTTTTGAGTGTTTCACTATCAGAAAACTTTTTATGATCATATAATTATTTACAGGGTGTTTGATATAGAACCAATCTTAGGTAGAGAAATGCTAGAACCGCATAACCATGTTACTTTAACTAAGATACACAAGGCAAATATGTAGTTTTTTTCTCCCGCTAGAACCGCATAATCATGTTGCTTTAACTAAGATTCTGGTGCTTACTTATTTAGGGGAAATTACATGTTAGTACAACTGATATCAGAATAAGATTGAGTTAAATAAACTAGTCTAGCAATTAAGCTCCTAAACCAATTCCCCTTTGTAACTCTTGTACCATCCTTTGATTGAAAATTTTCCTTACTTTTCATCCAATAGCAACATATTTGCTCTCACTCGTATTGTATTTCTCTACTTTATCAACAAATTTATTCTTAGACATGAGTCCATGACTAGTTCAATACTTGTTTCAATCTGTAAAGAGTTTTCTAGTGTGATCTATATACAATCATGCATGTGTCCATTACATCGTTTTCTAGTGTGATCTATATACAAATATGCATCTCTCCTAAGTGTTTTAATCCCAAAATTGGATGCGCTTTAATTCCAAATCCGATGCCGTGCATCACGAAAGCGATGCGTTTGTTATTAAAAAAATACTAAAAAATCAATTATACATAACAATTTTTATATTGTTATTACGCAAACATAAAAACATACTTATAACATAAAAACACACTCAAAACTTAAACATACTAAATACAAACATACATATAAGTATTCGTCTCTACTTTCTAATCAATAATTGTTATATTTGAATTAATGCACATTTTAAAATTGCACTATGCGCGCTTGATGCACGCATTTTACAGCTGAGGTCCATCACAATATTGATAGAATTCAATTTGTTTTTTACGATTGAGGGAATCACTTGTTTGTTATTTGCAGTTCTTGAGGGACCAAGAGATGTTACTCCGACTGTTTTGAAGTCTTCAACTGGTTTAGAAGGTGTGCATTCCCTTTGAAACTTGCATGATCTTGCCTGTTATGGAAAACGTGTAACCATATGATTTGTGTCTCTGTTCATTCATCTTATAGATGCAATAAGGGCAAACTGCATGAAATTGAATCAAACTTTACACTTTTCCCCACTTTTAGCAGCCAATATTAAATTAGGCGCATAATAAAAACCAACTTGCACTTTATTACAAGTTTTAGCCGCTAAGTTACACTTTTATCACCTACTGTAGATTTGTAGTACCTGATCAACCCGTAGCATGTCATCTTTCTATTCATTTTTTAAAAGTTGCTAACATGGCGTCTTTTTTGTTTGTTACAATTTAGCGTATATGCATATCCGACCTGGTATCTGATTTGTCACTTATTAATTTATTTGATATTAAGTTTAAGAAAAGATCTTTTTTTGATACCTGTACTTAGATTTTGTTTCTTCATATAAGCAGTTTTTGTGTATGTGGCAGCTTGCATGGCATCAACCAGCGCCATGTCAGCGCTTTACAGGTAAAATCAGTTAAACTGAGGTCGGTTACTAAAATCGGTATTAACTGCATGTTGATTCACACCTAACTTATAGTAGGTTGCTAAAATGATGGAAAAAATGTGGAGTTCATTTGTATTTCATGCAGTTTCCCATAATGTTTTCATCTGTCTTATCTCTTCCAATTCATTTTACAGTTTCCAAACTTTCACCAAAGAAATGGGGTCTTTCTACAAGCTCTGGTGTTATTCTTGCTGCATTTTTTGCTGGATTATCATTTCTGGTTGACCAAGGAGTTGACCTCAGACCACAGCTGGCGGTAATATTGGGTGTTATCCATGGTGGATTCCATATTTCTTGGTGGTTCATGTTTAGCCCTAATATCAAGTTTGTGGCCTCCATACAAGCGGCGTATCCTTGTTCACGAAGCAGGACATCTTCTTGTTGGTGAGTCATTGTGACATTTCAGTTTTACATATCTATCTGTAAAACTGATATTTTTGGTATTAAAGAATTATGTTTTGTAAATGATTATTTTCACATTTATAAAATTGCAGCTTATCTCATGGGATGCCCCGTTCGAGGAGTAATTTTAGATCCAATTGTTGCAATGCAGATGGGGATTCAAGGGCAGGTAATTCTGATCTTCAAATTTTACCTCCAAATATATTGTTTTGTTATTTTATAATTTCATTCTGCAGGCAGGAACACAATTCTGGGATGAAAATCTTCAAAATGAGCTTGCTGAGGGCCGACTCACTGGTGTTGCCTTCGACAGGTATTTTTTTATATTTATGTAATTAATGTTTCAACATTGACATATATCAATATACGTATTTATACCTATGTGTGTATTTGTCTATACATACACACATATATATCAATATATGTATGTACATACATAAGCAAACTACACGAAATAGAAGCGAACTTTACAACTTTTCCAAGATTTAGCAATCAACTTTTTGGTTAGATACTGCATGGTGTTATTTGGCGGAATAGCAGCAGAGGCTCTTGTTTATGGTGAAGCCGAGGGTGGAGAAAATGATGAAAATTTATTTAGGAGCATTTGTTTGCTTTTGGAACCGCCATTATCTGTTGCTCAGGTAACCTTATGATCATTTCTGTCGGTTTTTATTCTTTGTACAAGACGATGATGTTGACGAACAATTATGGTTTTCGTTATTTTGTTGAAAATAGATGTCGAATCAAGCAAGGTGGTCGGTTTTACAGTCTTATAATCTGTTGAAATGGCATAAACATGCTCATACCGCTGCTGTTAAAGCTCTCGAAAATGGCAGTTGTCTGAGTGTAGTTATCCGAAGCATTGAAGAAGCCATGGCTGCAAACAGATGACTACTTCTGTCTTCTGGTGCTGGTTTGTCTCACAGAAAGCGGTATCAATATCTAGTCTAACACATAGTTGTAAATAATTAAACACCCAACCGGGTGGATCATAGACTGCTTTCAACTGTAAATACTCGATATGTTCTACAGATAACCGTTTATGCGGCTAATAAATTCATCAAGAAAGGCTTATATTATGACAAAGTCAGATCGATAAAAATCTCGATTTACATTAGATGCAGGTCAAGAAACCTCATTGCGAGGGAGGGAGGAACGAATGCGAGGATAGACCATGGATGTTGAAGGCGATGTCATCAATGTTCCATAATTCTTCAAACCGAGTCCTATACACATACGGTTGCTCCGCTTGGAAGCTAAAGTCCGGAAACCCGAACACCGTTGCTACAGACCGCCCTTGGTGAGCCACCATCAAACCCTCGACCTCCTTATAATCTCCGATACTACTACCGATGCTTGTTTCCCAATACATCACTTCATCGATCTTTTGATCATCACCAAAAGAGCTAGCTTCATTAATATGATCGTGTCCTACTATGGCTCGAGCGAGCTGAGAGTCCTCCATGTATACAAGAAGTCCGCTTTTCTGGCTAAAGTAACCGTAAAGTACATGTCTTAACACTTCAAGCATGATAGGGCTCGGGCTTGGTTCCGGTCCATAGTTCCGTGCAATCAAATCCTCCGTCGTTGCATACACTTTTAACACGAAACATTCCTCTTCACCGATTTTCTTGTCCCCTAAACGTTCCGCCTTTGCAAATAACATCGACGTACTCTTTGGATCCAGTCCCTGTATAACCGACATGTTTTAGCGTCTAGGATGATATATAAGATAATCATATAAAGAAGTGAAGGGCGGAAAGAGACCTGAATAATGCGTCGTAAGGGGCGTTTTGGACCTTTGGCGATCTGATTTCCGAGGGAAGGAGTGTGACTCCAGACCGTATCTCCGTCACTGCCGGCCAAAACCTTATTGCCGGAAGAAAGTACCAGCTCTAGAGACCACATTTCGGGCACCATTTGCCACAGAACAAAGCAACCGTTAACATTGTCTGTTTCATGTGACCGACCGCCACTACTGGTAACGGTTTCCCCTCGTATTGATGAAATCTCGGTTTCACAACACGTCATTTTCACCGTCCCGGTTGTGTACATGTTTTTATAATAACCCGAATGCGGTTGCTGCTGATGATGATGGGCGCCTGTGGACATCATCTTTAAGCAACCTGTTGCTGCTAAGTACTGTTGTATTATGTATTGTGCAGTAGACCTCTCCTACATAAAAATAAAATCAGGTTTTTAGTTGGCATCCTTAACCCGTTTAGTTTTAATGTACATCTCGTGTTCAAGTTGTATGTTTAACCATTTTAATTAAAGGAATCGTGTTCGGGTTGACCGTTTTAACACGTTAATTAAACACACCCAACCCATTTGTAACTAAAAAAAACAAAACTATAAGCTCAACCAGTTTAATCCAATTATCACAACACGTCAACCCACTTGAGAAGAGTTTTAACTCATTTATAACTAAACTTTGTTTGCAACTGTTTACAATATGTTAGCAAGTTTCTTTTTGAACAAAAAATAAAATAAAAAAAATTGTTAGCATGTATACAGCCCTTTTTATTTGTTGAATAACGAGTTAAACAAGTCATGTTTTGGTTACATAATATTAATAACGGATAATAACGTAACCTACTATGTAAGATTGTGAGCTGCAATCACTAACTTAGCCTAGTAGTAAAGATATGTGTCATCATCCAAGAAGTGTCGGGTTCCAGTTAAGGGCGAAACTGACCTGGAGTCAGGGGCAACCCGCGCTACCCCTTAAACTCATAAACAAAGTAGAATTTCTTTTTGGATTTCAGGTTTTTATATACGTCTGCTACCCTTTAAAAAGCCATAAACCATTACCTAACTTATATACCCGTTAAGTCGGGGCTCGCATTATAAAACAATAACACGTTTGAAGAAAATCAATCGATGATATGTTTTTCAGTAAGCAATTTCTGATACTAGCCGACTATTAGTTGACAGTTAACCGCTTGACTCAGTTAGTTAACCTGATTTGAGTCGGTTAGAAAGAAAGAATATACCAGTGGGATATCTTTGATGTTGTACTGAAAATCATGGCTGCTGCAGAAACTCCGGTCGATTGAAATCGGGGCGAGCGGGCATCCCAATACTCCCAGCAACAGAACCCTACGGGTATTACTGTTATCCACCTTTTACGCTGACGTCACCACCCTCGTCATCGTGATCAGAATCATGAAACTTTCCCAGAAGCCCTAACAGCTTCCGGCGGCCTCTTCTTTTGACCTCCGGCGGCGCATGATAGCGGCTTTTATGAACGTACTGCGGCCATTCCGTCAACGGGGATAACGGTATCGGCTGCGTTGGTTTTTTCTGATCGTTGGATTTCGATGCGTCGGAATACATGTGTGAAAGTTGGTGGGTGGAATGGAAATATGGAATGTGGAGGGGATGAATGAAGGAATGATGAGTTCGATGATTTCATTATTGATGGTGCTTTATTACGGGGAACTACAAAAGAGGAAAGCATCTGCTCAACTCCCGAGGGGCTGCTCCCTCTCAACATGTTTCAAACACATTTGAAAGGAAAAAAAAAGAATTAATAATAATAAATAAATAATTGTAAAAAACAATGAAATCGATTTCACCAAATGAGTAATCAACCAGAAAATACAACATGGAGATTATAATTTACAAATCCAAACGAGTTTACAAAGAACTAGTCACAGACGACTTGTAAACTCTGAACAATCACCAACACAGTGATCCAAAAGACCTATTGCTACGCTCTATCGGAGAGCCAAGGTCAATCAAGACGATTGATCTTTAGAAACCCTAGAACAGCAAAGACGCCGAGAGAAAAACGGAAACGAGAGAGACTGTATACGGCTGATGAGAGACGATAGTTCTTAACCCTAGCACCAAACCTTCTTTTCTTTATATGCAGCGGGTATAGCAGCCCCTTCTAAGCCCAAGCACCGCATCATCTTCAGCCCATTAACCAACAATTGTGTCCATGAGCCAATGACTCATGGACAGCTACACAAACATGAAACACATTTTAATAAAACTGACAAAGATATTAAAAATAAGTAAAAAAAAGACTATGCGTATTCTAACAACTCCCCCCCCCCCCCCCCTTTCAGTTTTATTAGCAAATACATCCAACATATTTAGTTGCTAACAAAGAGCATCATGTTGTTGTACCAACAGTCCCTTAGTAAACAGATCTGCAAGTTGATCTTTTGACTCAACTCCCACACGTTTAATACATCCTTTTACAATCTGATCACGCAGAAAGAACAACTCAAACTCAAAATGCTTTGTACGATCATGAAATACTGGATTTGCTGCAATAGAAATTGTAGCCGTATTATACTAACATTGATACCAACTTCACTTAACAAATTTACAACCCACATAATCTCACAGGTACCAGCACACATAGCACGATTCTCTACTTCAGTTATGGACCTAGAAATTGTAGTTTGTTTTTTACTTTTCCAAGTAATTAAAGAATCACCTAAAAGCACACAGAGACCAGTGACAGACTTTCTAGTTTTTATACATTTTGCCCAATCTGAATCTGTATAAACTTTAAGATCAAACAATGAACCCCTGCTCAGTAAAATACCCATACCAGAATACTTTTTGAGGTACCTAAGTAATCTAAGGGCAACTTGCAAATGTCCATTTGTGGGTTTATGCATAAATTGGCTCAAAAAATGGACAGAATATGAGATGTCAGGTCTGGTATGTGCCAAATAAATCAATTTTCCAACAAGTTTTTATATAACCAGTAACATCACTCAGCAAAGTATCATTTTTCCCACACAAGGTAGATAACACATAATTATGTTCTATAGGACAACTAACTGGTTTGCACCCTGTCAGACCATATTCAACCAATAATTCAAGACAATATTTTCTTTGGGACAAACATAAACCATCATTAGTATTCACAACTTCAATACCAAGAAAATACTTAAGTTCACCAAGGTCTTTAATTTTAAAATTTGATTTTAAAGATTCCTTGACACCTTTAATGATACTTGTATTATTACCGGTAATAACAATATCATCAACATATACTAACAGAACAACAAACACATCTTTATAGGACATAATGAACAGAGAATGATCACATTTACTTTGAACAAAATTAAGATCATATAATACACTTATGAGTTTTTCATACCACATTCTTGGGGCTTGTTTAAGGCCATACAAAGACCTATTTAATTTGCAAACTCTGGTCTCATTTTTGGAATAATAGCCCTGAGGCAGACTCATATATACATCTTCATTTAAATCCCCATACATGAAAGCATTGTTGATATCTAATTGATATAAGGGCCAATTATGATGAACATCAACAGTTAGAACACACATAATAGTTATCATTTTGACAACTGGTGAGAATGTTTCATCAAAATCTATACCCTCCCTTTGACTATATCCCTAGCAACAAGCCTAGCTTTATATCTTTCTATTTCTCCTGATGACTTATACTTAATTTTGTACACCCATTTGCATCCTATAGGTTTCCTATCAGGAGGTAAATCAACCAAAGTCCACGTATTATTCCCATGTAAGACTTCTATTTCATCATTCATTGTTGCAATCCAATTTGGATCTTTAGCAGCTTGAAAATAATGCTTGGGTTCAACACTTTTGTTCAAACAAGAGACAAAACATTTGTTTTCATATAAAAGATTTGAATAGTTCACTACTTTTTCTATCACTATACTTGACTTTACCTTCTATAACATAGTCATTTAAAGTTTTTGGCAAGTTAGACACTCTACCAGATCGTCTAAGGGTGACAGGTGGAGTTTGTGAAACATCACATCCCTCAGAAACAGTGGTTATTTGATGTAGAGGGACCACTACAGGATTATTTTCAGGTCCAACATCAACTTCAGCCCTGCCAAAGGGTGAACCAGAGCTACTGGGTGAAATAGTATTACCATTCTCTACCCCCATGCAGCAGACCCTGGAACAGTCCTTGGCGACTGAATCCGATGATGAGGAGACTCAACATGAGTTTGTTTATTTTCCTCATCATTGGGACCACCGTCACCCTTAGAATTTTGAAAGTCATTTGATTCATACATGTCAAAAAATTTGATAGTGTCCATTTCAATAAAAATTGGTTCATCAGACAAGAATGATTCAGTTTTTCCTTTAAATGGAAAAATTGATTCATAAAACCTAACATCCCTGGAAAACAGAACATGTTTATTATCAAGACTCCACAACTTGTAACCCTTTTTTGAATTAGAATAGCCAATTAAAACACACTTCTCAGCATGTGAACCAAACTTGTTTGAATTATTTAAGACAGTCCTAAAACAAAGACATCCAAAAACTCTAAGGTGACTAAGTGAAGGTTTAAAGACATAGACGAGATCATAGGGAGTCTTGCCACCTAAAATAGAAGATGGAGTCCTATTAATTAAATATGCAGTTGTTAACACACAATCACACCAAAATCTAAGAGGTAATTTACTCTGAAATAACAAAGCTCTAGCAACATTTAACAAATGTCAATGTTTTCTCTCAACAATACCATTTTGTTGAGGAGTATATGCACATGTTGTTTGGTGTATAATACCTTTAGTTTTACAAAACTCAACAAATTGTTTATTAACAAACTCAGTTCCATTATCACTTTGGAATACTTTAACTTCTTTATGAAATTGAGTTTTAATCATACTATAAAAAATATGAATATTTGAAAAAACTTCATCTTTATGTTTCATAAGAAACACCCACACTGCCCTTGTGTAGTCATCAACAATAATGAGAAAGTTTTTAAAGCCTTCTCTACTTTGAACCTTATAAGGGCCCCAAACATCTAGACGAATCAATTCCCCTAAGTGAGTGCTTTTATGATCACTTAAAGGAAATGGCTCTCTATGTTGTTTGGCCCTATGACAGACATCACAAGTATCAGTGTGTCATGATATATCGATTTTATAATGTAATTGTAAAACTTTTAGAGCCATTTCAGAGGAATGCCCCATTCTAGCATGCCAAAAATTAACAGATTTATTGTTATTACAACACATATAATAAGACTTGTGAGACTCACCACACATATACAAACCATCAAATTGATTACCAATCAGCAAGACATTCTTGGTTAATAAATCCTGAACATAACAATGTTTTTCATCAAATTTAACAGTCAAGTTACTATCCCTAGTAAGCTTATACACATACATCAGATTGACACAATAAGCAGGCATGACAAACACATCATACAAAGTTACTTTATTATTCAATTTTATATCGCCAATTTTAGATACAGTCGCACTAGTGCTATTAGGATGTTGAACAATGATATTAAATTCAGATACATCCATTATGTTTGTCATTCCTTCTTCAGACATAACCATATGTTGGTTAGCCCCTGAATCCACAATCCACCCATAGTTATTTTGTGTATTTCCCTGACCAGAAAAAGAAAAAACTCTTGGGCATACACAAGGTGAACAAAAACTCCTACCTGATATATTACTATTGAGAAGGATCAATCGTGTGTTCTTTATGTCAACAAACTTAACAGCTTTGCAACTTGATCAGAGGTAAGAGAACTAGTAGTCCTGGGAACATTTATATCAGAAGATTCAGTAGAATTATTAACACTACTAGTTATTGACCTTCAACCCTCTGTTTAATCCAGGCAGGATATTCCATAATTTCAAAACATTTGTCAACCGTATGCCCCACTTTATTGCAGTGGGTACATTTAAGATTTGGGTTTGGAGTTCTAACAAGTTTCTTTCTATTATCAAAGAAGGTGTTTGATCTAGATACAAAACCCATGGATGAACTCTGAGTCTTTTCATTCCCAGAGTTCCTATGTGATTCTTCTCTAGATATAATAGAAAAAGCTTCTTTAATAGTAGGTAATTCCTTTTGAATCAACAAATTTGTTCTAACAGAGTGATAAATTCCATCCAAACCCATTAAAAATTGCATCAGTTTGAATTAAATGTGTGAACTCATTATATTGTTTTGAAGCATTGCAGGTACACGATGGCAACTGAAGAATTTGATCAAGTTGTTTCCACATTATATTCAGTTTATGATAATATTTAGATACAAACAAACCATTTTGAGAAAAAACAAATATTTTCTGATATAAATCAAACACAACTGAACCGTCAATTTTATCATATGTGTCCTTCAATTCAGTCCAAACAGCAAAAAGCCAAATCAGAATACACATGTCCTAGGTAAAGTTCATCACTAACAGAGTATAGAATCCAAGTAAGCACAACATAATTGTACATATCCCATTGTCTAGCCAACACCTCATCATGAGTTGGTTTAGGACAAGATATCATCTATAAAACCATATTTATTTTTCACTTGTAAAGCAAGTTTCATAGAATTAGCCCAGATTCTATAATTTCCTGTCCCTTTAAGTCCTATATTAACAATTGTGAGATGACTAGAATCATTGGGATGAAGGGTAAAGGGTCACTGGCATCCAATTTGCTCACCAAAGTGGCAACAGCAAATGGACTACCATCATCAATCATTATGACAATCAAGAAATCAAGGATAAACACAAAAAAACCACAATAAGGCAAACGACAACCAAGTCAGGGACCAGGGTTTCACACCAATCAAGCTGGCAGATCAAGGCCTTTACAATGTTGATATATGAACACAATAAACCTAGCTAGTCAGTCAGGTAAGTAAGATAACAACAGAGATAAATGCACAGAAACAACAAAGACAAGGGATGTCTCCCCTTGTACAGCATGCAAGCGGTTTCACCAGTCCGTCACTACAGTGGAGATAACAGACCACTACTATATTTATCTAAAATAATTAACAACACAAGATAAGGAAAGATATCACCAAGATATCACCCTAAGTTAGGGTTTCCGTGCCTCCCAAAGGTCTGCAACCTTCACTTAGGGTTACAGAGCCTTCACCACAGGTCCAAATCCTTGACTAGCAAAGTGAATCCACAAATCAACGGCGGAATACTTGGCCTTAGGTTGCGAGATCCAGATCCAATGTTCCTCCACGTCGTACCAGAAACTCAGCCACAGCTTGGCACAATCGCCTAAAGGAGATCAAGACCGCGATAATGGGGAAATGACTACAACACTTGTACCAGTGATCTCTGATTTGTGTACAAATGGAGTCACAAGACCATCGTTTAGTCGAGAGTCCGAATACGAAAAAGGCAAAGATCGATGCCGGAGACCTGATCAAAGTCGGACACACGGATTGTTACTTCTAGATAACATATCTGGAAGTAACCACGAGATCTAACACAAACCCTAAGGAATAGCGAATAATCGATGAGAAAATCACAGATCTAGAGCCGAAAGCTCTGATACCATGTAAAAAACAATGAAATCGATTTCACCAAACGAGTGATCAACTAGAAAATACAACATGGAGATGTCAAATCCAAACGAGTTTACAAAGAACTAGTCACAGACGACTTGTAAACTCTAAAAAATCACCAACATAGTGATCCAAAAGACCTATTGCAATGCTCTATTGGAGAGCCAAGGTCAATCAAGACGATTGATCTTTAGAAACCCTAGAACAGCAATGACGCCGAGAGAAAAAACGGAAGTGAGAGAGACTGTATACGGCTGATGAGAGACGATAGTTCTTAACCCTAGCACCAAACCTTCTTTCTTTATATGCAGCGGCTATAGCAGCCCCTTCTAAGCCCAAGCACCGCAACATCTTCAGCCCATTCAGCCCATTAACCAGCAACTGGGTCCATGAGCCCAATGGCTCATGGACAGCTACACAAACACGAAACACATTTTAATAAAACTGAACAAAGATATTAAAAATATGTAAAAAAAGACTACACATATTTTAACATATTTCAACAATAATAACATTTACATGACATTGACAAACCAAATTATACGAGTACTTGGTGATCTCTCCCTGTGCGTTGCGACGAGAAATCGTATAAGTAAAAAAAAACATACTACAATAAAACTGTATCCAATAGAATCTCAAACATATAACCCTCAAATTTAGAAGGCACGGAGCGTAGAATCCAATCGAAACGCATTAAGATGTATTGTGTTGTTTTTATTTATAAAGCTACTTCAGAGTTTTTATTCTCGTTTTGAGGTATTTTATTTACAGCGATTTTAACAACAAAAAATAGGCGTTGGGTAGCAAGGAGCTGCCACAACCACACCACAAAAATTACAAAAAAAACCACTCGTACAACTCCAATTCTTCCGAGTCAATATGAGTATATGATCACCTTTATTTGTACTATTAAAACCAAAGAGAATGATTTGATCTCTTTAACCATACCTCTCTTTTCCTACAATCCACCTTTTAAGGTACTTACACTACAAGAAAAAGCAAAAATTTCTGACCAAAATTACCGATCAAAATTACCGACCAAAACACTTTGGTCGGAAATTATGACAACTTAGCGACAAAATACCAACAAGAATTTAAGTCTGATTTCGCCGACCAGTTTATGACAAACTTGCGATTGCTTTGCGACATAAGTAAAGTAGTCGGTATATGATCGGTAATCTGTGACAAGAAAAGTTGTCGAAAGTTGGTATGAAAATTGGTCGCAGATGAGAATTCTCATTTTGGTCGAAAGTTGGTATGGAAATGGTCGCAAATGAGAATTCTCATCTTGGTTGAAAACTTGTCGGAAGAGTTTGTCGGAAATTTGTCACAAAACGTTTCCCCGGGACCTTTTATCGACCAGATTGCTTTTTGTCAGAAATTGGTCGCGAAGTCCTATTACCGACAAGTTTCCGACTAAAATCTTTGTCAGTAATTTTATATTTTTCTAGCAGTGTTAATAAAGGAAACTAAAAATAATTATAAAGCCCGGCTGCGCGTTACGTCCACCGCGGTTAAAAAACTAACAAATTACTTCTCAAACACATCTTCTAAATATTAATTGTCCTTTCTTTCTTAAACAAACAATAAACAAAACCCTGAACCTCGCATGAAGCTCACTTGGCAAACGGATCTCCTTACGGGAGCCCACCCCATGAAAAACCCACATCCGCAAACAGCCAGATGGTAAAACATGTGGGGTTTAGGGATCGAATTCGTAAATCGTACCCGATAATAATATTATCAAATGGTGTCAAATATATTTATGTTTATAAAGCCCGGCTGCGCGTTACGTCCACCGCGGTTAAAAAACTAACAAATTACTTCTCAAACACATCTTCTAAATATTAATTGTCCTTTCTTTTTGAACAAATAATAAACAAAACCCTGAACCTCGCATGAAGCTCACTTGGCAAACGGATCTCCTTACGGGAGCCCATCCCATGAAAAACCCACATCCGCAAACAGCCAGATGGTAAAACATGTGGGGTTTAGGGATCGAATTCGTAAATCGTACTCGATAATAATATTATCAAATGGTGTCAAATATATTTATGTTTAAAAAATGTAAAAGGTTGTACGTAACTTGAAGTTATTAATGAAGATTATAAGGCTATCCGTAATGGGACGTTATGGGCAAAATTTTATTAATTGGCGCCCCATATAACGCCCCGCACCGCCCCCCGGGGCGCCATGTTAGGTTTGGAGGTTGAATGCGCTATGTTCATGGCGCCGTGTCCTCTCTTGTTTTTCTTTTTTTACCTTTTTTCCCATTAGTACACCTCATACCTCATACCTCATAACCCTCACCCTCATAACTGTCCACTACACCCCTTACCTCATAACCCCCAATTTCCACGTCATCCACCACATGGCGCATAACCCCCACTCCACTCCCAAACCACTACACATAGCCTAACCAGAAGTTGTATATAATACTAGCTTGGAGAGTTGTCGTACCAACAAACCTACCTAAGGTGTAAAAGAAACCTTTAGATAGGAGAAAGAGACCGTTAAAAAACTACACAAACATTTAATAAGTGTTTATTTTATTTTATGTTTTAACGTAAACATATATAATTATATAACTGATACACAAAATAAACAAAGTAAAACAAAAACATGGATTGATTCTCTTTCCAACAATAGCAGTTGTCAATAACACACTTGCAATTTACAAACGGCTTTGATATTAGTATGTATAATACTATAATTGCATCTCTATCAACTTGAAAGGTTTATATATTTACTTAAATTTTTGGGATACATACACAATATTAAAAAATACATTAGAATAAACATGATATAAAAAACGTAATCATTTACGAATTCTAAAAATATAAAAACGTAGAATTAAAGTTTAGAAACCTAAAACAAATTAATGAAAGTCGTTACTCTTTATATAAAGAGTACTCTTATTTAAATTATTATTTAAAAAAAATAACCCGTAAATATCTTCTATAATCAACTTGAATGCAGGCCATATATATGCTTCGTCTCCATATGAAGTCATTGCCACACGTCACTTTTTATAATGCATGATTTTGTATATATATGTATACTCAATGCCACTTATCTCTCTTCACCTCTTTCTCTCTCTCTCTCTCTCTCTTCTCTTTTGAAAGATGATAAACATATCACTCTGGTTAACAAGAACCAAAAGAGGTGGTGGCAACTTTATGAAGAAAATCATTTGCAGTAATCAAGTAAACCGGTTATGTTCTCATCAAACAACTTCTCAAACAACTTCTGCTTCTTTATTTTCGACTCTCGGCGATTCGATGATCATCCGAAAAGCGACTCGGGATTCGCCGCCTTCGTGTAGATTGGCATATGCTGGCTTTATGGGTGTTCGCTCTTACAACTCCATGCAAGCTGGAGAACAGATCTTATTATCAGAAGAAGAAGATGATGATGGTGATTCTGCTTTTAAAAAATCAAAGGTAAATGTGGTACTCTATTTATGGCTTTTTTGTTCGGATCATACACCTGCATATCGTCTTTTATGAATTATGATAGGAAAATTGGAATTTAATAATACAAGTTTTAAGTGATTGGCGGATAATAATATGAGTTTTACATTTGTATCACAATAATACGAATTAAACATGTTGGTGATTATAATGATATGCCGTTATTTTTTATCTTTCAATTAGGGGTTGGATTAGGATAATAATATGAGGTTTCTTCCTTTTCTTTTTGTTTCTTTTTCTTATCTTTCGATTAGAGTTGATTCGAACCCTAATCGAAAGATAAAAAACTAATAGCGTATCATTATAATCACCAACATGTTTAATTCGTATTATTGTGATGCAAATGTGAAACTCATATTATTATCCGCCGATCACTCAAAACTTATATTATTAAATTCCAATTTTCCATTATGATATGATATATATGTTCTTCACATTTGTTTGCTTATCAATAATTTACTTTGCTCATTTTTTATAGGCCTTTAAGCAATTAATCTTAATCTTAATAAATTAATCCTGATAAAGTACTAAAATAGTTATAACATGTTTTTATTTTAGAGGGTTCACATCGCCACTACCATTGTCACATGTCAAACTTAAAATCAATTACAAATTTAGTAAAGTATCAATTAAGAATAATTACCAATTTTATCAAACATAATAATTTCTTTAATCAACAATTTGTCAAACATAATAAATTTATTTAAGAAAATTAATCAACAATTTGTCAAACATAATGAATTTCTTTAGTTTATTAAATTATCATTTAATGTTTTATAAGGATTTTACGTCAATCATAATTTTAAAATATCTTAACCGTTTTTTATTTGTATTTATTTAATATCAAGAACCTAAATTCAGCCTGTGTAGCATACGGGCTACTAACCTACTATATTATAAAGGAATGTAGATTTTAGGAACTAAACTTATTACTTGCATCATATATGTTGTTATATTACTATAGAGGACCCTCCGGTTTAGACGGTTTTTAGCCGGAGTCAAATTAAGCGTTGGTACTGCTTTTGAACATTTTTTAAACCTAGACTATATCGTTGAAATTTAAAAACGAGCCAAATTAAACCGTTAGGTTTGGACGGTTTTAGCCGGAGTCAAACCGTTGATATTGCTTTTGAACATTTTTTAAACCCAGACTAAATCGTTGAAATTTAAAAACGAGCCAAATTAAACCGTTAGGTTTGGACGGTTTTAGCCCGAGTCAAACCGTTGATACTGCTTTTGAACATTTTTTAAACCCAGACTAAATCGTTGAAATTTGAAAACGAATAAAAAATCCTTAGTAACAGTTTGGCTTTGGCTTGGTTTTATGGTTTGGGCTTTTTGAGCCTTTTTGAAACTTTAAACAAATAGCATACAACAAATCATAAAATTTATAAAGAAACAATGTCAAAACATGTCAAAACACATAAATGAAGCTCAAAGTAGTTTAGAAAATACAAGTTATTTATTAATATAAGAAGCTGTCAACAATACAAGCCGCTAAATACCATAACAAGTTGTCAACATACAAGCTCAAAGTACCCAATAAACCTGGGTCAGGAACCAAGCTTGTTTTTTTTAAAGAAAATCTCGTTTTACAGGTTTTTATTTTGCTCAGCTTTCGACAGCTCGTTCCAGCCCTTCAATCTCTCGTTCTTCGTTACAGTTTTTCTCGCTGGGCTCGTTCGCCCGCCCCCTACAGCCCTTACGTCTATGCACTTCAGCACTTGTTCCCTTGCTTATTCGGACATACACTGCCCTCGAACCAAACACCTTCCGTATCACAAAAAAATCCGAATCGATCAGCAAAACTTCCATTCAAACGCTATTTGGCCGAACTAAACAGGCCCTAATTCTTAAATAGTATGATCCACCATTATTATTATTATATTATATATAGATTCTATATTTGGATGGTTAACGTCCAGAACATGTTAGGTAGTGTGTTAGCTATGTTGACTTTTTTTTAAGATACATACAATATTGAACAAAAGTATTTATATATGTTCTAGTGGCTTAGTGACAAAGCTTTAGAACTTCCATTGAGGGTTACACATGTTTGCTACTTGGCGAACCTCTTTTCTGTTTTTTTTTTAACTAAATTATATTATAATTTTTTTTCCTTTTCTTTTAACTGAACTCTATTATAAATTTTTTTCTTTTTTTACTAAATTCTAGGAGTAACTTTGTAGAAAAGTAGCCAAGTTTAAAAATGTTTCAATTAGGTCACTCAAGTTTTAAAAGTGTTTTGATTAGGTCACTTAACATTCATATTTCATCAAAATTAAGGATTTTTTTTATCCATTTTATAGGTAAATAAAAACGCGCACTTTTAAGACTTGGTAGTCTTTCTGTGAAATTTTCCCTTTTTTATTTATTGATCACATAACTGATTTCTAATGCATTTAACATACAAATATATATATATATATATATATATATATATGACACCCCCATAAGTGTAGACAGGTAGACACCCCTTTTCACCATTAGATCTCTTGATCTAATGGTTGTGATTAATTTTCTTTTTTCCTTTTTTTTTTCTCATTAATTAGAAACTTTCACATGTGAAAAAGAGCTATTTCACATGCGAAAGTGTCTACAATGAACCTCACCCTATATATATATATATATATATATATTGCATTAAAATAATAAAAAAGTCACTACAAAAAATATGTTATATATTCATAATGTAAAATTGATTTAAAATATAGCAAATATACAAATAGTTTGCTATTTAACATACAAATATATATTGCATTAAATTTATCAAAAAGTCACCACAAATAATATGTTATATATTCATAGTTGTTGTAATTAAAATTGATTTAACATAGCAGATATATCACGAGTATATAGGTGCGTAATAGTAGTTTAATATTATAAGTTTGTATATTATACATTTTTACAAAAATAATAATTTTATGTTTGTTGGAAGCAATAGGTTATGGATTATCCGGGTGGCAAGACTACTTACACAAATGAAATGAACTTCATTCCTGGTTCGTTTGAGGAGAGGGTGAAGTGTTACCGAGTTCTTGATGAGGATGGTTACCCAATCTCATCCAACATGTTGGAACATGTAACGGTCTAGCTTTTTGTTGGTTAATTACTTTTTTTCGTTATCTCGAGTTTATAATTAAGTTAGTTAATCTCTTATATGTATATTCTTTACTTGAGCTTATATGGTTTGTTTCTTTGTTATTTTGATCATTAGATGAGTGAAGAACTTGCATTGAAAGTGTATAGCGGCATGGTTACCCTCAATACTATGGATAAATTCTTTTATGAGGCTCAAAGGCAAGGAAGATTATCGTTCTATTTGACATCATTTGGGGAAGAAGCTATCAACTTAGCATCAGCTGCTGCCCTTAGCTTCGACGATATAGTGTTGGCTCAGGTTCGACTCAATTTCGACCCAAAATGAATTATGAAAATATCAATAAATAGTAATATATCACATTAAGCTATTGGTGTTGGGTATGCTGGCCCAGTTCACATCTACAGTGTTGGATCCGGCCCATTACGGGATGACCTAATATTTTCTCTATATATACCACGTAATATGTAACATTTACAAGTGAGCACAGAAATATAATACTCCTAGTTAGCCCCGTGGATGTAGGTCAGTTTAGACCGAACCACGTTAAATCTCGTGTTCTTAACTTTTCTTGCTTGAGTGTGTGTGTCTCGTGATCAGTGTGTGCACCCGGATCCCGTCTATACCCTAACAACTGGTATCAGAGCCTCAGGCTCGTGGGTTGCACAAGATCAGACCGAGTCACCGGTTTCACCTCCGGTGTTCATCAACATCGTCGCAGAAGAGAAGTATACAGAAGGTCGGTACCGTGGTTACATCGAGTGGCAGAAGCTATTCCGTGTTGTCGCCGGAATATCACGAGCAGTCGCCGTCAGTGTGTAGTCACAACCACCGTCGTCATCGTCATCTAAAGGTCAGTTTGTTCTTACCCGTTTTCGTTTCGTATGAGTGTTCGGCAGAAGAAAAAGTCGACCGGGTAGTTTTCAGACCGCTAGGAATTTCCGACTAGAACAGAGCAGGGTCGCCGGTTTTATTGTCTCCGTTGACTGGTTCACGACAGAAAACGGTCGAAGTTGTCGGGATTGTGCGAAGAAACGAAGAAGCAGATAAAGCTTCTCAAGTCGCCGGTTCGTTCGCCGTGTGAAACAAAGAAGGAACGAAAGTCGTCGTCCTTTAATTTCCGATCAGAGTAGAAGCGTGTCGGAGTGGGTTTTTTTTTGAAACTCGGCAAGAAAGAAGGAAACGTGTACATCTTTAT